>OZ005652.1:600000-910000 GCA_963930645.1 Salticus scenicus
AGAACTTGGCACTCATTTAGATCTCCATTCTTTTTGCAGCGAAGCCCCCAGCCAAGCATAATTTTTGTATTGAACTTGGCTCTCTTTTTTTACATTTATGTTTTTGCTGGGATATCATTACTTTTTGTAAAGAAAACTAGGCAGGTATTGAAATCTAATGTTTTTTCTTGCGTTTCCGCTGCGTGGTTTTCTTTTCTATGCTATTGACTACATTCTCTTGAATGTTAGAGATAATAGTGCGCATTGCCCATTCTTTATCTGCTACCTTTTTAATACGCTACCTGTTTATTCATTGAATCTCATATATGTACTTCACTTTTATACTGTTACTGGTTTAGGCATGAAGAACGTTTGTAAAGTTTTTATATACATATGTATACATATACATTAAATACATAAGGTTTTTATCAGAATTAAAATGTTGAATAAGTTTATAAAATGACTGATGTAATGAAAACTGGACAAGTCAAATCTAACCTACTTTAAGATCTCACATTTTTAAATAACAGCAATTGTTATAGATATCCAATAAAGCAAAGAAATAGAGTTTAATACTTGTTCATAAAGTTATTTTGTTCCTATAAATACATATTTCAATTTTGCATAGAACTTGGCACTCATTTAGATCTCCATTCTTTTTGTGGCGAAGCCCTCAGCCAAGCATAATTTTTGAATTGAACTTGGCTCTCCTTTTTTACATTTATGTTTTTGGTGGGATATCATTACTTGAAAACTTGATGAAACTTGCGTTTCCGCTGCGTGGTTTTCTTTTGTATACTATTGTCTACATTCTCTTGAATGTTAGAGATAATAGTGCGCATTGCCCATTCATTATCTGCTACCTTCTTAATGCGCTTCCTGTTTATGCTTAAATTAGCCAAGTCCGGGCGATATAACGATCTCAGGCGGTTATATTCTACTATAGAACTATCTTGTGCCTTAATTTGACTAGGGTCTAGATTATTAAGGTGTACTCCGTCTAGTGTTTTAACTCTGGAGAGCGCAACGTAGGCCTGTCCTCTGCTAAATATCGAAGTGCCTATGTCGAGAAGAGCGCTGTCCAGACTAAGTCCTTGCGATTTGTGGATGGTAATAGCGTAAGCTAAGCAAATAGGGAACTGTTCCCGGTGAATATATACATTATTTAATATCTGAAACTTAGTCTTGACACGTTCTAGTTCATAAGTTAAATTATTAAATTTGATAATAATTTTACGTGCACTATTGTTTTTATCGACATCCCAGTTTATTTTCTGTATGACTCCAATAGAGCCATTCACTAGCCCTTTACTAACATCTATATTCCTACGCAACATAACCCGTGCACCTAATTTGATCGTGATAACGTTTTCTAATCCAGCGGTTAATGATGAATCATCCTCGTTCTTTTTGAGCACTTCCTTTGCTCGCTTGTTTAAATACCTTGGACAGTCTATTTCATCGATTGAATTCAATTTAATTTCCGGTTGTTCCATACTTTCCAACATTGCATTATTAAATTGGTTACACATATTTTTAGTAGGGAATAAACAAACAGTATTATCAGGTAGTAATTTAAAATAGTCAATAATTTCTTTAAGCCGGTCATTTTGATTTCGGGAAGTTAATTTTAGGAGTCTATGAGCTAACGTATGATGATCTGTTGTCGTTACGACACCCATTCTTATACGATTCAATATTTCGCCGAAGAGATGGTCGTGTTTTTGTCTGATGTTAATCATTAATTCGTCGTATGAAAATAGTTGTTTCCATAAATTCGGTGCACTAAGAGAACCTAATAATTTTTGCACATCAGACCACTTCATATCTTCGAATGGCGAAAGTTGTCGCACTGGTGGCAGCTGGAGCAGATCTCCAAATAACACAATATTAATTCTTCCAAACCAGCCGTCTTCCACATCACTAGTGTCATAAATTTCAGTTAACCGTAGATGAATAAACATTAATGTAACGTTGGAAATCATTGAAACTTCATCAATAATCAAAAGAACTACATTGCTTAAATGACTTCTTAAAACTTTTAACACTTGGTCTGATAAAGGAGTGTACTTCGGACTGCTTCCGTGTTCTACTGGCAGCTGGAGTAGCCGGTGTATGGTGAGACCGTTTACATGAAAAGCGGCAATGCCAGTGGGAGCTGCAACGGCTACTAATTTTTCTAAACGTTTTTTAACCCAACTTTTAATAGTGTTAATTAAATAACTTTTCCCAGTGCCGCCTGTACCACTGACAAATAATCTCAAAATGGCGTTTTTGTCTAATAAAGCTCTACAAATTGTATCGAAAATGCGTTTTTGGTCGACATTCAAACCTTTTGTAATTTTTTCGAGCTCATCTTCTGATACCGAATCTTTAGCATTTCTAAAATCTTCCATTGCATTTACAGCTTCAACTGGCAAGAAATCCAACGGATTCTCTATACCGTCATCTTCCTGATCCTCTTCCTGTCGATTTCTTTCGATTTCTCCCACTTTTTCTTCAATCATTTCGAATGCTCTCTCTATGTTATTTAAGAATTCTGTCTGCATTTCTCCATAATCAAGTCCGTCTTTAATTTGATTTTTCAGAAGATTGAAGGCTTCAGTGTAAGTACTTTGACCAGCCTTCAGTACAGTTAAATCTCGCCACGGTAAAAACATTAACAATAGCGAAAAATAATATTTTTCTGGGTGCTTATTAACATCGTAAGTATAATGATTTATTAAATAAGGTCTCTGTCGTTTCTTTAAATATTTATTAGATGATAATTTATATATTTGTACCCCTGGCCCTGAAGAGGGTGGAGTCGAAACTATGTCAAACCACCTAGCGAAATTATATAAATTCATACTATCTAAATCCTTAGGACGTTGAGGATAATAATTATCAACCCAAGATTGAAAGAAAATATCGGTAGAATCTGATTCAAGTTGGTTTATCTCTTTTTTGGTTTTTACTCTTCGATTGCGATACATATTTACGTCAAGCCATCGGATTGTAGTCTGCGGATCGGTGCCATAAAGAGATATTCCTAAGAGTGTATCACTGGCTTCAAGAGCACCACATTCTCTATTATTAAGAGCTCGAAGACCAACATTAAAGAGCCTACTAGCGAGAGATTTGGTAGAGTTTATACTATCGAAAGTGTCCACTGCATGACTTTTTTCGCCCTTAGTTGTATATTTAGTAATATAATAATTTAAAACTGCTGTTTTTTCTCCTACATACTGCAAGTCCATGTTGCCATTCCAAGCAAGAAGTATCGCTGGATTGTAATCGTTAATGTAACGAGATTCTTCTTTCCGAGGTATATTGTAGAGCCGATTAGATGTTAAAGTTTTTCTAGCCGCGATAGACTCAGTTACACTCTTAATCGTTAAAGATTCGCCCACTGGCCGAGGAAATCCAAATCTACAAACAGTAGAAAAACTCGATTTAGTTTTTTTCTTTCGCAAACAATAGGAGTTATGTTTATGCTTTTGATTATTGATAACGCGGTCGTATAATGTTGGCGACACTTTTTTGTCTGGAACAGCACAAGTTACGTATTTATTTATAAACTCTGCCACTTCATCAGTAGTCGACTCTTGTAACACTGGCGCATTTTTTACCCACAGCATTAGATGAAAGTGCTGTAAACCCCTAGACTGGTATTCACGTCGCCAGAAATAATGTTCAATTTCTCCTAAAGGTGCCTCAGGTGATGTTAAAAATTCTAACATTGCCTTAAATTTAATATCTATGAACCGTGACGCTGAAACTGGATCCATCGCCACTAACTCACTAGTGGATTTGTTTCGCACTTCGGGTCCATTGATTTGTTTAATATAATCTCCGAGCTCCGTCCACCTCCACTCAGAAGGACTGATAGTTAAAAACCAAGTGGCCGGTCCGTAGTGACGAGTCATACACACAACATCGCTTCTAGGTTTTTTCCAAAATTGTTCAGTGTTACGTAGTCGACTGAATATTGCCATCAGATCTCCTTCCAGTTCGCCTTTCTCTATCTTATCTAAATATTGTTGAGCTGTCAATTTTTGGTTGAGATTCGTTACGTTTAACTTATAAAATATACCTGCATTTAACTGTCTCCAATTAGCGTCATTCAATAAATAAAACAAATATTGCTGGTTCAGTCTGAATCGTGAATCTTTAGAAGTTAAGCGAGACTTTATGAATTCGGCACTTGTGATTTTAGTTTCGCGATCATAAAACTGACCATATTTGCCCTCATTAAATAAATCTGGAAAGCATAACGTGTCTAAATCCTTATTGCGATTATCGATTGGCGCTGCATTAACTTTAAGCATCTGATAGAGCGTGGAAGCTGTACCATTTTGTTTTTTTTCGTGTAGAGGATATATTGTATACTCTTCATAAATATCTTCTTTATCTTCGGTTACCTGAGTGAGAATTGAGTACTGCTTTTCTACTTCTAGATCATTTTCATGTACTGCAATATCGTGGGTTAGAGTTTGGTCAAGATTGTCCAATAAACTTGTTGAATTCTGTGGCAAGACTATGTTTGCGTAATGAATGTTATTCTCTTTTAAATAATTTAAAGCACTGTATACTTTGTTAATATCTACTATGTCTTGCCACATTATTTTGGTTTTAGTTGGACAGCTTCGCACGAGAATAAAAAGTTCTTGGTTTCGGTTTAAGGGGTCCTCGGGATTTGGTAATTTGTTTAAAGTAGTTTCCGTAGGTAATGGCAAATGGAAAGTTCTCCCTTTAACCTTTTTAATCAATTGTCTATTAGGTAAAATTTTGTTTACCACTGGAACCAAGCTAGTTACTACTTGGAATGCCTTGGCTCTTTGGATTAATATTTTTTCATAATTATTAAGATCACTCAATTGCTCAGGAATATTACTAAAATGCAAACTATTAAGAATGGAATTAGCAGGCAAATCATTAGCTCTAATTTTTTTCAAACATAAATCACAAATAAAATCACTGGGTTCAATATTAAATGTTTCATTAAACTGTTGTAATCTATTCCATATATCTGTTTCAATTGGAATTCTTAATTTAGCAATGGCGGACATGTCTCGTAAACAAAGAAGCCTATGGCAAGATATGCAATAGTGTGTCGGTACATCATTGCATCGTTTTTTTAAGTTATTAAAAGCTCGCTTATATTTTTCTATTATTAAATCTTCGTTTAATTCACTTTCGTTGGTACTTACATCGTAATGGGCATTATTTGCATTAAAAGGCACTCCTAACTCACATAGCTTATTCACATTGACAGAATTCAAATCACAGTCTATTGATTTTATATTTTTGCAATAAAATGTTAACTGATAAAACTCTCTAACTAAAGTTCGTATTTTAGGGAAATGAGTTTTGATGTTGTAAAGTGTTTTCAGTTTACCTAAATATTCTTGATTTTGTGTGGAGATTAAGTAAAAAATATCTATGGCCGATTTTGAAATTAAATATTGAAATACCTGTATCAAACTTTGAAGAACCATTTCATCTAATAAACATATTTTGGGATTGCAACACCAAGATGTATTCTTTTGTTCATTCTGCAATATAAATATGTTAGCTTGACCCTCATCATCTACGGGAACAATTTCTTCCGAACTAATTACTTTATAAGAACTGTCATAAAAGTATGGTTCTTGAGTACTCACGTGTTTAGATCCCCCGGCTAGTATGGTAAATTTATCAAGCAAATCCGTGTCAGATGAAAGACGTCCCATTTTTTCGATACTAATTGCAATTTTATTTTGCACGTGATCTAAGACTTTACAATAGTTATCTAACATATTTTTACGACGCTCAAGAACCCATTTTACAATTTTTTCAGCTTCCAGTCTTTTTCGTTTTCCTAGTTTTTCTGTTAAATTATTTATTACGTCATTTTCTCCCTTATACGACAGTCTTTTCCGTGTATAATATAATTTCTGAGCCTTTTTATTTATATCTGGATTTTTTTCTGCATAACGCAATGCGCTTTCCCGGTGCACCTCTGGATTCTCTTCTGTGTAACGTTTTACGGCCTTTTGGTGAATTTCAGGATTCTTGTGCACATAACGTTTTACAGCATTTTGAACCACTTCAGGGTGTGATTTTCTATAACGCTGATTAGCTTCATGACGTTGATCCTTACGGGATTTCTCAGTGGTTTTAGGTCGACCTTGTTTCCGCTTCGGGGGACGGCCCTTATGGCGCAATGAGTTCTCTTTTAGGTTTAAAGACTCATTCTGTTCGAGTGCATCAGGAGTGTACAACTCATTCAAAATGTCTTGCTCTACAGGAACACAAACGTCATAGTGACCTGAAGAAAGATTGCCTGAAAAGAGCAAGCGCTTTGTAGGACGACCCACTTCACCGAATGAACCACGTAGAACGCCATCCTGATAAACTTCAATTTTAATAGGATATAAAACTCCAGCTGCCATTAATTCAGAAACCGCTCCATAAGTGGTCGATTGAAGCATGCTTGCTTTATACTTTTCCTCCGATCTGAAAGGATCGCCGCTTTCCGAGCAAGTGTAGACGCCTAAATCTCCCCAGTGCAGACATACATATTCGACTATAGTCGCTCGCAACATATTGGCTTGTTGTGTATCAGTCGAATTGAATATAGAAAATCCAATCGAATGGAATAAGCAGCTCCCATCAGAAGGCATTGGAATAATATGGTGTAAGACAAGTGTATCATCCACCATTAACTCTATGGTACAACTCATTGTGCGACAGTTAAAGTACCTATTAAAATACAGAAATACTTATTTAAAAAGAAAAAAATAAATTTAACTGTCAAGAAAACTTAGTAAAATACAGAAATACTTATTTAAAAAGAAAAAAATAAATTTAATTGTCAAGAAAACTTACTATTTATTTTAAAGTTTTTTTTTTTTTTTTTTTTTTTTTTTTAAGAAATAAACAGTGGCGATTTAAACTAGTAGCACATTAGGCACGTGCTACGGGTCCCACGCTTTTTAGTAGCCCCTCGCATCTGGAATTTTTCAAGTTAAGAAAAAAAAAACACTTAAATTTGAGGATTTTTTTCGATGTATAAATATGTATTCGTAAATCAATGTAAATAAACTTTAGTGAAAATTTTTAAACAGGTGATACTAAAATTTAAATAATTTTTGGGATGGAAACATTTCGTTTCTATCATTGGAATCGCAGAAAATTTTATGTACAAAATTCTTATCACAAGAAAAAGCTTTAATAGAATTTTTGTGTATATAACTCTTTAAAAAGAAAAATTCTATTTTGCTTTTTTTTTTTTTTGCAATTTTTGATTATTGAATCTTGGTTCGTACCTTTGTAGAAATTACAAAGTTAATACTCGAGCCACTTGATGTGAGGCATTACATTCATTCGGTTTGCATGGAAATAGCTTGATAGAAGATGCTGCTTCCTTTCTTTTTCTTAGTAATTTTTTAAAATTCTGTATTTTGATGACTGAAAATGATGCAATTGCGCTAAACTAACACAATAATTTTATATAGAAGAAAGTTCTGTAACAGTCACAATACATTAGTTTTAACACTTGATAGTAGCACTTTGAAAACTAAACATATTAATTTGATCAAAAGCTCATCCAAAGAGGACATCACGATCTTATGACCCCACCCACTCCCGTAGACTGGAAAATTTACCGAACGTCATTTTCCAAGACTATGACGTCACTGTCCTAAGACTATGACGTCACTATAATAAAAAATAAATACTGTCCATATTTATTGATTTATTTATTTTTAACGCTATTCCGGGAAATAAATTGAGTTTATTTCAATTGGTTTCATGTTTTGAATATTTGTAAAAAGTTTTTATATAATAAATATTATAAAATCTATTCATAAAAAAAAAAAAAAAAAATCATGGATATTTTTAAGTCACATGCTTCAAGAATTTCAACAACATCTATATTTTTACTATCCGCGATTGTAATGAAATGCTCGCCCTCTGGTGGGCTAAGGTGAAATTACAATAAACATGGTTTAATTCGAATTCCATACAGCCGCCATTGCTGGCCGATATTTAGTTCCACATATATTTATTGAATAAAAATGAATAAATACGGTAAAAAAAATAACACATACTGTTGTGTGCTACAATCTAACTCCAAAGGATCAAGAAATCCATAATTGAGCTTCCATTTATTTCCAAATGACAAATTTAAAATTTCAGTTGCTTCGGCTAATGGAAGTAAAGAATTAATCAGATGATTTGAAATTAATATTTGTTCAACTTCAGTTAAAAATCTACTTCCGATCGAACTTTGAATAAACTGAAGTATTTTTTCCAAAAGCAATCAATTTTCCATAATGTAATGGCGGAGAAATTATAGTACGAATATTAAGTAGAATAACTAAAAGAACACTAATGGAACACACGTGGCTATGTTTACTAACAACTTCAGTGTTGAGAAAGCGCCATCTATCGATCATTACAATCGCGGATAGCAATGTAATTATTATTAAATAGTCAGATATCAGTTTATTGAATTGTGTTTATCATATTTTTGTTGGCAACATGACATAAATTAAAAAAATAATATTTTTTCTTTAATGAGAATTTTTATATCAGAAATGAAGATAATTTCGAATTAATATAACTCTTGACATAATTAGGCTACCGATAAACGGTTTGTTTCATTGTATTTACTGTACATTTTTGAACTAAACTACTAAATATCAAGTTTTTATACGAAATAGTATTTTTAATAGACGCAATAGAGAGAAAAAAGCATAAAAAGAACGCAGAAAAAAACAAGAAATTTTTTTTTTAAAAATCTATAAAAAGTTTAAAAATTGTAAAAATTAAAAACTGATTGCACACTGCACTCCGCGGTATATTGAAGTATCTTCTGCTAAAAAATTATTGAGCTGCTATGAATAGTTTTTGAGTCTATAAAACTTTTATACCAGAAAACTTTTTGCTCACTTCAGCCCTGTATATCTCATAAAATATTCTATTTATAGAAAAACGGTTTTCTTTATTATGTTTATTGATCATTTATGTACAAAACTACAAAATGTCATGTTTTTATATGAAGTAGTTCTTTTAATATAAGCCAAGAAAGATAAAAAGACGCGGCGATTTGAAAGGCGGCAGCGGCAGCGGTAGTTACTTTTTTTCAATATAGAGAGATTTTATGCATACATTTTGTATGAACCGCATAAATTCTATATGTATTTTTCTACTCTCTAAAGAACAGTTCATAAACATAAAACTAATCAGTTACATGAAAATGTTACGTCATGCAATGGCCCTTAATAGAAATAAAAGTCAGTTTTGAAGTAGTCAGTCAGTCAGTGCTAAAATTTATTTTTTGACTTTTTTTGATTTTTTGATTTTTTCCTACGCTTACACACAATTACCGAGCTGGATTCCAAATTTCATCTTTCTAGGTCATCTGGAAGTAGGTTAGGTTTAGGTACTATATGTCAGTCAGTGAGAAAATTTACGACCTTTTGACCTTCATATTTTTAAAACCGTTTGAGCTAGCTTCATGAAATTTGGGCTTTTACATGTCCTTATGGATATAATTAAACACACGTAGTTTTATGTGTTTACGTTAAAGAGGTTTTGAGTTATAGAAGGGTCAAAAGTGGCACCAAGTGGTTCGTGTAATATTACACTCGGCGCTACTTAGCCTTTTCCTTTGCTTGAACTTGGCTTGACACGCTGCCGCGTGTCTAGATGATAATATCACTGTCCAAATTTGGTTCGATTTGGAGTATTATTTCAGAAGTTATCGTGATTTTAAATTTTCAAGTGGGAACCTGATTTCATGTGGCCCGCTTAGTATAAGATAACCGGTACTTTCCAAAAAATGGCTATTAAAATAAACTTGGACATAAACCCTTATATGGTCTATTGTCTATTACATAGACAATGGTCTATGTATGCATCAAAATTCAAACAAATTCGAAATTCGCTTTTTACAATATGAATTTGAAATTTTCAAGTGGTCTCCACTTGAAAACAAAATGGCGGAGCAACGAGATTGGCAAACTCATCCAAAATATTTATAAGTTCTCTGTCCAAATTTGGTTCGATTTGGAGTATTATTTCAGAAGTTCTTATCATTTTAAATTTTCAAGTGGTAGCCTGATTTCAAGTGGCCCCACTTAACTTAAGATATCTACCACTTTATTAAAAATGGCGGATAAAGTTCATTGAGACACTTATGTAATCTATGTATACATCAAAATTCAAACAAATTCTGAATACGCTTTTTTCAATTCGAATTTGAAATTTTCAAGTGGTCTCCACTTGAAATCAAAATGGCGAAGCAGCTTGGTTAAAAAACTCATCTAAGATATTTATAAGATAAGTTAAGATACTCTCCAAATTTGGTTCGATTTGGAGTATTATTTCAGAAGTTATTATGATTTTAAATTTTCAAGTGGTAGTCTGATTTCCAGTGGCACCGCTTAACTTAAGATATCCGCCACTTTATCAAAAATGGCGGATAAAGTTCATTAATAAACTTCATTGAGATCCTTATGTGGTCTGTATTTACATCAAAATTCAAACAAATTCGGAATACGCTTTTTACAATTTAAATTTTCAAGTGGTCTCCACTTGAAATGAAAATGGCGGAGCAACTTGGTTAACAAATTCATCTAAGATATTTATAAAATAAGTTAAGACACTGTTCAAATTTGGTTTCATTTGGAGTATTATTTCGGAAGTTATAATGGTTTTAAATTTTCAAGTGGTAGCCTGATTTCTAGTGGTCCCACTTAACTTAAGATATCCGCCACTTTATTAAAAATGACGAATAAAGTTCATTAATAAAGTTCTTTGAAACACTTGTAAACTAGTTGGCATAGGTGGACTCTGCTCAGTTCCCCACCATATTTATGTTCTCATAAATTTCTAGTGCGAGACATATTATAATCATGTTAAAAAAAATGAATTTGACCAAAGCTTGATACAGTGACAGAACGAAATCCCCGCGTAATAGGCTATCCACCGTTCACTTCGATATATTTATCTTATTCTAATCTATTAATTTATTTTATCAGGGTCAATTCCGTTGTTTAGTTTTCATGCTACTATTTCCAATGCAATAATCCTCAAAATTCATATTTATATGAAAAATTTACGATTTCGCTATGTTGATAAAATCATAAATTACGAATAATTTACGAAATTTTCCTGTTGGAATATTTGTATTCAATCGTGTTCAAACAAATATCATAAATGTAATTTTGAAGTTGTCTAATGTATTTATGATCCTAAAAATGGAAGTTTATGCTCAATTTTGCCTTATTCTGACATGTTAAGTAAATCGTAAATTCCAAATAGCACGAATTTTTTTAATTGGAAAAATCATAGTCTATGATATTCATGCCAGTATCCTATATAATATTTCGAAAGTTGTTTGACATCTTTACGATGAAAATATCCCTCAAGATTGACGTTTCTGTGAAATTTTGCTCTATGCTGCCATGTTAAGAAATTCGTAAATTTCCAATAACTTACGAAATTTTTATATTGGAAAATTCATAGTCATTAATATTCATGCCAGTGTCCTAAATAATATTTCAAAAGTAGTCTGACATCTTTACGATGAAAATATCTCTAAAAATTGACGTTTATGTGAAATTTTGCCCTATACTGCTATGTTAAGAAATTCGTAAATTTCCAATAACTTGCGAAATTTTCAAAGTAGCCTATTTATAGTTACTGATGTTCATTCCGGCATCAAAACTGATATTTTAAAACTGGTCTGACATTTTTACAGTAAAAAGTTTCCATTTAATGCACGTTTAAGTGAATTTTTGTCCTATTCTCCCATGTTAAGAAAATCGTAAATTTCTAGTAACTTACGAAGTTTTTTAATTCGAATGTTGCAAATGAATAGGGTTCTTGCCAGTGTCAAAAGTAATATTTTAAAACTGATCTGACCTCTCTACGACAATTTGTTCTTGAGATATCGTGTACACAGACTAACAAACTAACGAACTAACGGACTAACACACTAACAGACACCCTACAGACAGACACCATACAAATTTTGTCATTTTCAGATTCCTCACACCTAAAAACATGCAAAAAAGTCAAAAAATCGAGGTCGAAAATTTTCACGGTTACCTAAGTTCCCCATACCTATAGTATGATGGGGAATTAAAACTATGTGTACCTCAAAATTCAAAACAAGTTCTTCCGGCTTATTCGGAAGGGAAGGTTGATTTCTTTTTCCTTATCAAGTAGCCGTCATTTTGTTTCAAAATGTCGTCTAAAAATTATTAATGGAATTGGTAGAAATATTGATGTAGGCTGCTATGCACATATGGAGTTTTAAGCAAATCGGTTAATAAATATTTTTTTTATGTGAATTTAAAATTTTCAAGTGGCCGGCGCTTGGAAACGAGATGGTGGGCCAAGTTAACAAATATATCAAATGCATTTGTGAGATAAGTCTATGTACAAATTTAGTTCGAACTAATTCAAAATCTCAAAAATCATCGTGTTTAAAAATTAAGCGGATCAAAATGGCAGAGAAAGTTGCTCAGTGAACTAATCTGAGATATTGTTGCAAATTTGTAAATAATTCTATTTTTAGTTTAATTAATTAATTAATTTGCACATTCTTTCAAAGAGGCATAGTAAATTGATAAAATGTTAATTTTCTGCATTTCTAGTCTGTTTTAGAGTTAAAACAGACTAATTTCTCCTCAAAAACGCATTAAAAAGCTTCAATAAGTCAGGTGGATTTGGCGATTTTCCCCTTGGCAACATTTTTGGCGAGAAAATCCTTACTTTTGATACACCAAAGATAGACGCTGTAGCGTGATTGGTTAACGAGTTACGTGAAATTTTTAAATTTTTCTGGGTTCGTTAAAGGGTTTAAAAGATAGTCGAACGCGCCAAGTCTGTCAGTCGCAGTTGAGTTTTGCCAAACACTTGCATGGCTTTTGAAGGAGTTCTCTTTGAATAAGCCTTGCTTTATGTTAATGCTTTGATACAGTTTGAACTGTGAATTTTCTGTTGACAGCTGTTATTTAAGCTATGTTTACTGGTGAAACTGAAGTTGAACCGACCTGTATTCTTCTGGAATTTTCTTTAAATAAACTACTGGACTTTTGCAAGTTTCGCCTTTCATTCTCGGACAACTTACGAACCCCCAAGTACGCAACAATATTTGCAAAATAAGTCCACTTTTCAACTTTGGTTCGAATAAACACAGTATTTCAAAGTTATCACGATAAAAAACCCTCAAGTGTCAACGTTCAAGTGGACGCAACTTGGAAATAAACTTCCCCACCGAAATCAAGTTGTTTGAATGAATAATCCATTTTTCAACTTTGGTTTGAACTGATTAAATATTTCAAAAGTTACTGTGATAACAAATTTTCAAGTGGCCGCCACTTGGAAACAATATAGTGGAGCAAGTTGCCCAGCAAACACATCCAAGATATTTGAAGCATAGGTTCACTGTCCACACTGTAAACGTAAATGTCTTAAATTCAGTTAAAAAGGTGTCTTAAATGGATGGTCATTTTTTAAGCGAAAAAAAAAGCGTCTTACTTTTTAAGACACCTTTTTGCATAAGAAATTAAGATATTGCTTGTGTCTTAAAACGTCGCCATGTGTTAGGCTTAAAAACACCGCCATGTTAGGCTTAAAAATACTACCGTTTTTAAGGCTTTTTAATAAATAAATATATAAATGAATATGGCGTGCGATTATGTGTTTCTGTTAAAAATATATTTTAGAATTGTTTAGAGCATTAATAAAATATTTATATAAAAAAAAGTCCCATTTTCCGGCGTTGGGATTCGAACTGACACTGTCTAAGGAAACCAAAACCTCGAGCCAAGCATTGTCGGAGTGAAGCATTTACCAATCACGCTACCGTCGAATACAGCTATACGTGTTTTTATGAAATAATAACTGCAGTATTCATGAAACAAATCGCAGTGTTATGTTTTATTTCTAATTTTTTTCCATAAAACTATTGATAGTATGGTATCTTAAACTTAATAAATATTATTTTCTTAAATTTCATATTTAGATGAACAGAACGTTTTAATAATGCAAGTATGTGAAGGTTGCATCCCTCGATGATAAAAATTTCTTTCCTTAAAGTGATATTTAAATAAAAACGAACTGCAATCATGAATACAGGAAAATTTGTAGTTTTGCATTTAGATTTAGGTGAATTTGTGAAAGAAAAATGTTTTTAAATGAATAAGAAGAAGAAGAAAGAAAGAAAAAAATATGCACAACTTATTCATAATTGTTCTCTTATAAATTCGCTTTCTTCTCTAGAAATTACTTGCTACATCAGTCTTCACACTTTTTCTTTTAATATAAGAAAGCTTTAAAGAGAAGGATTTTTTTTTTTTTTTTTTTTTTTTACAAAATAAGCTTTGTGCCTAAATATGTTGTTTATGAATTGTGCTAAAGATAATAGCATGCAAATAATATCATTCACATCCCTAGAGTATTATTCCATAAAAATATAATTTCATAAAGCTACCGTAATTTAAGTAGTTTAACTGCTTATTATATAAAATAACAATATATTTATTGAATGTGGAAAGAAGTAGGATAACCATATTTTCTTAAAGTAGATTCCATATGGAAAATTTTCTAAGTAATGCAAGTGTCTGAATTTCTAAAGTGTCTGAAAATTCAAACACGTTTTGCTGTCTGAAAATTCGCGTATTTACGTGTTTCAGACATTTTTGTGTCTAAATTGATATTTCAGACATATTTCTGTCTTAAATTAAAATATATATAACGTCTAACGTACATTTTAAGACATTTACGTGTCTTAAATGCCGTTTCAGTTGTTTTTACGTCTTACTTTAAGACCCTTTTATTTGCAGTGCAACTGTGGTTCGAATCAGTGCCGTGTTTCAAAAGTTATTGTTATGGCAAATTTTCAAGTGTCAGTCTAAGTGGCTCCTACATGGAAACAAAATTGCGAAACAACTTGCCCAGCGAAATCATCCAATATATTTGTATAATAAATTCATTGTCCAGCTCTAGTTCCAATTAAATCAGTGCAGTTCCATCAAAGTAGAGCGTAATGCGAAGCAGCGCGCTCGCAATTTCAGGGAACTGCTGCGAGCAATTGTGGGGAAATAAAAGAGAGCTAAACGGAAACAGCGTTAAGCGGGGTATTACTGTATTTCAAAAATTGTCATAAGAAATTTTCAAGTGGCACCACTTGGAAAAAAAAAAGTGGAGTGAGATGCCCAGCGAACTTATCTGAGATATTTGAATGATAAATCCGCTCATCAAATTGGATGCGAATTGATTGAGTATTACTAAAGTTACCATAATCATAAATTTTCAAGTGGTCACCACTTGGAAATAAAATTGCGGATCAAGTCACCACAAGTGAACTTATCCAAGATATTTCAACCATAAGTTAACTATAGAACTTTTATTTGAATAAGTTTAGTATTTTAAAAGTTACGGTGGTGACATATTTTCAAGTGGCAGTGTGATTTCAAGTGGTCTCCACTTGAAAACAAAATGGCGGAGCAACGTGATTAGCAAACTCATTCAAAATATTTATAAGTTCACTGTCCGAATTTGGTTCGATTTGGAGTATTATTTTAGAAGTTATCGTGATTTTAAATTTTCAAGTGGTAGCCTGATTTCAAGTGGCACCACTTAACTTAAGATATCCGAAACTTTGTTAAATATGGCGGATAAAGTTCATTAATAAACTTGATTGAGACACTTATATTGTCTATGTATACATCAAAATTCAAAGAAATTTGGAATGTGCTTTTTACAATGCAAATTTGAAATTTTCAACTGGTCTGCACTTGAAAACAAAATGGCGGAGCAAGTTGATTAACAAGCTCATTCAAGATATTTATAAGGTAATTTGAGACACTGTCCAAATTTGGTTCGATTTGGAGTATTATTTCCCAAGTTATTGTGATTTTAAATTTTCAAGTGGTAGTGTGATTTCAAGCTGCCCCACTTAATATATCTACCACTTTATTAAAAATGGCGGATAAATTTCATTAATAAACTTCATTGAGACCCTTATGTGGTCTATATTTACATCAAAATTCAAACAAATTCCGAATACGCTTTTTAAAATTTGAATTTGAAATTTTCAAGTGGTCTCTACTTGAAAACAAAATGGCGGAGCAAATTGGTTAACAAACTCATCTAAGATATTTATAAGATAAGTTAAGACACTGTGCAAATTTGGTTCGATTTGGAGAATTATTTCGGAAGTTATAGTGATTTTAAATTTTCAAGTGGTAGCCTGATTTCAAGTGGTCCCGCTTAACTTAAAATATCTGCCACTTTATTAAAAATGGCGGATAAACTTCATTAACAAACTTCATTGAGACCCTTATGTGGCCTGTATTTACATCAAAATTCAAGCACATCTTGCTTTAAATATGCTTTTTACAATGTGGGTTTGAAATTTTCAAGTGGCTGCCACTTGGAAACAAAAAGTCGGAGCAACTTGGTTAAGATATTTATAAGATCAGTTCACTGTCCAAATTTGATTCGATTTGGAGTATTATTTCGGGAGTTATCGTGATGACAAAATTTTCATAATATATATATAGATAGATAGATAAACTAAGTGAATGCAATAGGTGGATTTCTAAAGAAATCAACCTAAAATGTATTTATCATTCATACAACAAAAATCTAGAAATTTCACGTAACTCATGAACCAATCACGTTATTGCGTCTATCTTTGGTATATCGATAATATTCTCTCGCTAAAAGTCCCCAAAAAAGTCATCATGGGGGAAAAGTCGCCAAATCCATCACCTGCCTTATTGGATATTTTTAATGAGTTTTTAAGGGAAAACTGGGCTATTTTAATGCTAAAACAAACTAGAAATACAGAAAACTAACATTTTATCAACTTACTAAGCCTCTTTAAAAGAATTTCTACTACTAAAAAAAAAAAAAAAAAAAATTCAAATTTGCAACGATATCTTAGATGAGCAACTTTCTCACTGCCATTTTGATCCAAGTGGCAGCCACTTAACTTTTCAACACGATGACTTTTCAGATTTTGAATTTATTCGAACTATATGTGTACAGTAGATTTATCTCACAAATGCATTTGATAAATTTGTCTACTTAACGCACCATTTTATTTCCAAGCGCCGGCCACTTGAAAATTTAATATTCATATACTTCAAATATCTTGGATGTGTTTGCTGGGCAACTTGTTCAACTGTATTGTTTCCAAGTGGTGGCCACTTAAAAATTTGTTATCACGGTAACTTTAGAAGTCTTTTTACTCCGTGCTTTAGAAATACTTAATCAATTCAAATGAAAGTTGAAAAATGGATTTATCATTCAAACAACAAAAATCTAGAAATTTCACGTAACTCGTGAACCAATCTACTTATTGCGGCCTTCTTTGGTATATCGATAATAAGTGTTTTCTCGCCAAAAATGTCGCCATGGGGGAAAAGTCGCCAAATTTGGCGCCAAATCCATTACCTGCCTTATTGGATATTTTTAATGCGTTTTTAAGAGAAAATTGGGCTATTTTAATGCTAAAACAAACTCGAAATGCAGAAAACTAACATTTTATCAACTTACTAAGCCTCTTTGAAAGAATTTCTGCAAAAAAAAAGAAAAAAAAATATTTTCGAATTTGCAACGATATCTTAGGTGAGCAATTTTCTCTGCCATTTTGATCCAAGTGGCAGCCACTTAATTTTTGAACACGATGACATTTGAGATTTTGAATTAATTCGAACTATATGTGTACAGTAGACTTATCTCACAATTGCATTTGATATATTTGTCAACTCAACCCACCCTTTTGTTTCCAAGCGCCGGCCACTTGAAAATTTAATATTCACATAAAAAGGTATTTATGAACCGATTTGCTTAAAACTCCATATGTGCATAACCTACATCAATATTTCTACGAAGTCCATTAATAATTTGTAGCCGTCATTTTGTTTCAAAATGACGGCTACTTGATAAGGAAAAAGAAATCAAAACCTACCCTTCCGAATAAGCCGGAAGGACTTGTTTTGTATTTCATTAACAGTTGTTAATACTTCGACGACAACAACAATAATGATAGTAATAATCTATGATAGTGTAGTGATGCTCATGTGCTTTTTTTGACATCTTGAAATGAAACTCGTGTCTGTTTCAGGGGAGTGATCTACCTCGAGAAGCGGGTTTTTTTCATCTACCCTGTGATTGGAAACTATTCGGTAAGTGGTTTTTAACTTGCTTCATCCGGAAAAGCTTTTTTTTTTTTTTTTTTGTTTCCAGTACATTTATTAGTCCAGGCAACGAAGGCCAAAATTTGACGAATAGGAAAAAAAAAAAAAAAAAAATCGTTCAGTTTTGAAAATGGGTAGAGTCCTAGTCCAGCGGTTCCCAACCCATGGGCCGCGGCCCACGTGCGGTACTGGGCCGTGGAATATTGAGGTCAAATACCAGTTTTCATTCATTTCAAACATTCGGTCAAACATTTCATTTAAAAGGATGATATTTACACAATATCCAACTAATATACTGATTGAAAGGGAAATGATAAATATTCTATCATAATTGGAAGTCAAATTTGTTTTCAAATGTCTAAATAAAGTATCTAATATAAGATACTAATATGTTGTAGCGGAATAGATTTGATATCGGTCATCCTTGGTAGAAAAATAAAATATCGCCAAATTATTTGGCGAACATAATTTAATTCCTTTAAAAAATCATGGTTATTTTAACAACTTATTTTAAGACAGTAATGAATAATATGAAACAATATTTCGTACAATGCATATTACGAAAATATACATCTGGCATGTATATTTTCGTATTACGTTTTTGATCACCAAATACAATAAGCGCCAAAAACGACAGAGTTTTGAAATTTAAAATTAAAATTTTGTGAATTTGACAGCAAAATAACTCAATCTAACACATGCACATGATAACTAATACATATATGTACCCAAATATGGGGATTAAAATCGAGAAATAATTTTCTTCGATTTTTAATCATTTTTAACAAAAAATCCAATGGGCGATTAACATAGGAAATCATTTTCTTGCATCCACGGACGGTCAGTGACGTCACACTTCGCTTGCGTATAGGAACAATAATCGCATAAATTATATTTTGGTCTAAAACGGCAACAAAAATTTAAAAGTCGCCAAGGGCATTAAGGCTGTACCATGATCAAGTTTACATATTAATTTATTTATTTTTCTATATACCAACTACTATTAACTAAGCATGAAGTATATATAACCACAAAATAATAATAATTGTCTCATGCGATAGAAGTAGCCGATCATAGCATATTGTAATATTATATTTGGCTTGAAATTGCTGTCATTCTATGGTTGATCGATTAAATCAAATAAATATAGAGAATAACTTGAAAGCAAATATTATGTACATCACGTATAATGTTCCTCATATATAACTAGGATTCAAATATAAAGGGCTACTTCAAAATTTTCGATACTGCCCGTATCGAAATTGTCATATATGATAAGCACCTAAATGGAAGCCCACGGGTAAGTCATTGTCGTAGGCAATAGGGACAGGTATCGCAGAATGCGAGGACGAACAAGGCGCTGCCGATGGTAGCGGGAACCCAAAGCGAACTTTTGAGCGATTTCAGTATTATTATTTTCTCTTTTTTTCATAAAACTATATAGAAAAGAGTTTCCTTTAAATATAGTGACCAGCGAAGCGGGCAAAGCCTGCTAGTATAGTAATAAATTGAATGTTGAGAGGGATTTGAAGCTAAAACTATCCAGTTTCAATACAGATATTGACTCACTCGTGGAGGACAAACAACGTCAAAAATCTCTACTTATCGTCCCCAGGAACCATAGCCAATGTTATTCAATGGAGAACTTATTAACTAATATATATTTTTAAATTCCGTTTTCACATTCAGAAACTTTACAACTATTAAACAATTTATCGCTTTCTAAAAATTATTTTTTTAAATCTTTAATATTTTATTTTGAGGTTGTAAAATGCGAATTTTCACAATGTGAATTTTTTCATTTTTGAGCTTAAAAATGAAATCTTAAAAATAAAAAATCTGATGTGGGCACCACATGACTTCCTTATACACTTTTAGAAATATACATAATGTTAAAAAACATTGGCACTGGACCCGAAACAGTTGGCTAAAAATATTTAAAAAAAAAAATGAATTATCACCGTGTTCTGAGGTTTTCTGAAAGTTAGTTAAAAACCGATTGCAAGATTTGTACTGGTAACGCTGACGAAGGCAGCAGGGACCCGAAAAGATTGGCTAAAAGTATTAAAAAAAGGCATTTTCACCATGTTCTGAACTATTCTGAAATTTCAAATGTCTAGCTAGTCGGGAAGTTAGTTAAATAAATTTTCTGTTGAACCATATAAACGCTGCCGAAGGCAGCAGGGACCTGAAACAGTTGGCTAAAAGTATTAAACCGATGCATATCCACCGTGTTCTGAACTATTCTGAAAGTTTCAAGTGTCTAGCTAGTCGGGAAGTTAGTTAAATAAATTTTCTGTTGAACCATATAAACGCTGCCGTAGGCAGCAGTGACCCGAAACAATTGGCTAAAAATATTTTAAAAATGCATTGTCACAGTGTTTTGAGCTTTTCCGGAAGTTTTAAATGTCTAGCTACTCTTGAAGTTAGTTAAAAATCGATTCCAAGATTTGCACTGGTAACGCTGCCGAAGGCACCAAGGAAAGTATTGGTGCAGTACAGTTAGCTAAAGTATAATACACAGCTAATAGCTAATACACAGTTGGCTAAAAGTATTAAAAAAAAAAAATATTTTCACCGTGTTCTGATCTAGTCTGAAAGTTTCAAATGTCTAGCTAGTCGGGAAGTTAGTTAAATAAATTTTCTGTCGAATCATATAAGCGCTGCCGAAGGCAGCGGGACTTGAAATAGTTGACTAAAATTATTAGAAAAATGTATTGTCACCGTGTTGTGAGCTGTCCTGAAAATTTCAAATATCTAGCTAGTCGGGAAGTTAGTTAAAGTCGATTGCAAGATTTGTCTATACCGTTTTTTGATACATTATGGCCAAAACCTATGCATTTTTGTCATTATGAACCTAATTTTCCTAAATATCTCCAAAACGGAAAATCATAGAAAGTCCAAAAAGGGAGGTGCACAACTAGATGTTATAACAAACCTATGTACCAATTCGCAACTTTCTACGTCCAACCGTTTTTGAGTTATGCGACATACACACACACACACAGACACACACACATACAGACGTCACGAAAAATCGTGTAAAATCCCTTATATCTCTAAAACGAGAGCTCGTGTTAAGACGACACTTGCAGGTGTGTAACTAGACATCATGATAATCACATGTATAAATTGGCAACATTCAGCGATCATTCGTTTTCGAGCAATTTGAAATACAAAATCCATTTCGCAAATCGGGATTACTATATTTCCTTATACTTTGTATAAGGAAGTAAAAAAAAATCAATTTTTAAAAAGCGATAAATTATTTAATAGTTGTGAATTTCCAGAAAGTGAAGACAGAATTTAAAAATATGTATTAGTTAATGAATTACAGTGGGGCAAAATTTCCCATAGAATAACATTGGCATCGGCTTTCGGAGACGATAGGTTGAGAGTCCCTTTAAGTTTTTTTTTTCCTCACTTGTTTTTGAAATTTTATTACAGAGGTAACAGCTAAGTAAATACAATAAAGTTATTATTATTATTATTAATTCTTCTTATACAGTATCTTTTACTAATTACTGATATATCTGCCCAGTATATACATATATATATAACATATATACAATGTCTATTTGCCATTATATTTTTTACTTGTATATTAAGTAGTTAGTGGGCCTCAAAGTCTTTTTATAAAATTTGTGGTCCGCACAACTAAAAAGGTTGGGAACCGCTGTCCTAGTCGATCAACATACTAAAAGTCCCCGCCAGTGGGGGATGAGCGGGGGATAGGGGGGGGGGGGCACTTAAAGAAGGGCACTTCTCAGTTTTTATTAAATATCTTGAAAAATATAGGATTTAGAGAAAACATCTTAATTACAAAATTAATTTATGTGAAATTTCCTACAAAAATACCAATTACATATTCCTTGTAGGATCACTAGTTTAGAAAATATAGCGAAATGAAATACTACATTTTCTTAAAAAACGCATTTTTGCAATAGTAAAATTAATTAGTGTAGTAAAAAGGGTTCTGAAAGTGTAGTAAAAAGGGTTTTCTATTTATGTAATAATTATGTATGAAGGGGCTACATTCTAGGCGAGACGTATTAGTCCCGGACAATATATTTAACGCCCCAGCCCGCCCGTTCCCGCTCTTCGATGTCTTTTTCTAGTCAATTTTGTCCTTTTATTACTTCCGGTGTGAGCCATTTTTTTTTTTTTTTTTTTTTTTTTAACACACTTGACATTGTGAGTTTTTTTGCTTTTCGTCCCATGCTATTCCTATGGAGTTTTTAGCTTCCCCCCCCCCCTCTTTTTCTACATTCCAGAGTGCGGTGGACCACCGCACTTTAGAATGCGTTAAATATATCGTCCAGGATTACTACGTCTCGCCTAGTATGTGTGAGGGCACACATACCCTAGTATCCAGCAATTTTTTTTTATGCTTTTAATAATTTTGAGGCAAGTAGGGGAAAATGGCTTTTTGAGTACAGATTCACATCACGAAGACCAAAAACTGACAGACAGAAAAAAAAAAAAAAATCGTGTAATTTTGAAAATGGGCGTAGTCATAATCAAGAGTGTTTTGAAAGACAGATTTAAAGTCCCTCAAGCTCAATTTAAAAATGTTCATTACATTTCAATGGTTTAGAAAATATAGGGGGACGAAATATCACATTTTCTCGAAAAATGCATTTTTGCAATAATAAAATCAACTAAAATATGTCATTAAAAAAGTTCAGGTCAAATATTTTCTACTTATGTCAAAATCATACACGAAGAGGGATACCGTAAGGGCTTAAGTGTAATATAACAAGTTTTTTTTTTATTTTTATGTTTTTAATAACTTTGAGGCAAGTAGAGAAAAATCTGTTTGTAGTATCTACATTTGAGCCAAACGGGGGACCTTTAGAAGAAGACGAGTTTGAAATTGAGCCTATAATAACAAAAGATGAATTCTAAGAACAATAAATAAAAATAAAGGGTGTTCAGTGCGAGTAGGGTATAAAGGCCGGTTTCAGGTGAGGAGGAGCCACCGAGGCTCCGGCGCCGACCTTGGAGGAGTTGCGTAGACGTCCCCCCCTGACCTTCACCTTGGCGGAGTCGCGGAGCAGGTTTTATCATGAAAGGTGACAATAGGGTCTACGAATGAACATTTAATTACAAGTTTGCGTAAAAGATGCCATTCTTTTCATTCAGGTTTTCTATCCACACATTTATTAATACTTTGCTAACTTGTTTTAAATGTGACATTGACAAATGTATTTTTCCTTGAGCTTCCTTAAGTCACATCCAGGTACACACGAATGGACTATCCCTAGTGTTACATTTTTTGCCAAACTATTTTAATTTCTTTTTAAAAGTTTCAGAAAAATTATTTTCTGCTAAGCAGCAAACTTATTTGAACAAATCTCCAATAAAAAACGTGAGTGAAATGAACATTTAATAAAAAACTTCAAATTAAAAATATGTTTAAGAAAAAATTCATCTTTCTGAAAAATAGGTCGAACAATCTAAAAAAGGGCCAGAAAAATTTCATCCAGTGCAAAATTAAAAGTAAATAAAGTAGCCTAATAGGGTGTGGCGTTGTTGTTTGTAATAAGTTGTTTTAATGGTATTTCTTGTCAGTGAAATTTATGTCAAGTTAAATAATTTGTGTAGTTTAGTTTAAATGTGAAATCTCATGTTGGCTGAGATACATTTTTATCGACAGCAGTGATTAAAAGATTCAAATAGATTTTACGGAAAGAAAAGTGAAACTCTTGGTACCAGTGAAAAAAAAAATATATATATAACATTTTTTATTTGTAACTTCTGAAAAGGGTAGTTTAGATGTAATAGTTTCTCTCTCTTAAACAAAACATAATTTTATTACTATACATTAGAATATTTTCTTAAACTTATTATTATAAATTTTAGACAATTTTTATATTCAGCTGAACTTTTCTCAAACCGTAAAACTTTTTTCTCTTTTAGATTACAGAACTTATAAACATATTTTTCAGAAATCTTACAAAATCTTTCGATTAAACTCAACTTTTTTCAAACTGTGAAACTTTTTTTCAGAAATGTTAAACTTTTTTTTTTTTTTTCTTTAACTTTTACATTTACATTAAAATTTTTCTATTGATCAAGTTATTTTTTATTTATTTATTTATTTATTATTATTATTATTATTATATTATTATTATAAGTTGGAATAATGAATTCACTTCATAGAAATTTTTCTTAAACTTATTTTTTTTACTTTCTTCTATATTCTATAAAAGAAAGTATTGGATTCGTAAAAATTTTCGACCTCGGGTTTTTGATGAATTGACACGTTTTGAAAGCTGCAGAACACGACATGACCAATTTTAGAAAATGCCTGTCTGTCTGTCTGTCAGTCTGTGTGTGTGTGTGTGACAAAATTTTGTGGCAACTGTATCTCAGGAACTACTGCACAGAATTTCATACAAATTGGTATGTAGTTACACCTTGACATAAGTTAGTGCCTATCAACTTTTGGTAAAAATTGTCTAACAGGTTGCGTTGCCATCCCGCTTTTTCCAAATTCTTAACAGGGTGCTATAGGACAAAATTTTGTATAAATGTGCAGAAAGAGAATTATTTTTTAGTAATCATTATGAAATTTACAAGAATTATTTATAATAGATAGTCAACTGGGAAAAATTTTTTGCATGTGTGGGAGCCTCGCCACCCCCCTGGGGGGAAGTCCCCCCTCGAGGGGAGTAAATTGTCAAGATGGGTATCTTTCGAAAGGTCTCGTCAATACCTTTAAAACGAATGGTTGAACTATAAATCTGTGATAATTTAAAACAAAGTTATCGATTTTTTTTTACTTTTAACAAACAGAAAAAAAAAAAAAAACTTAGAAAACAAATCGTATTTATTTATTTATTTATTTTATTTTATTTTTTTTTTTTTTTTTTTTTTGTAAACGAAATTTAACCAAACATGATATTTAGTTGGCCCCTGGCATAAACTGGTGCTGATTAGATTTGAGGATCAATCGCTCAACAGGTCGCACTGTGATCGCATTTTTTCTAAATTTTAACATGGCAGTATAGGACAAAATTTCGTATAAATTTGGATAATGAGAGTTATTTTAAACTTGTGATTGTAAAATTAATATGAATTATTCATAATAGTAGTAGTTAATTAGGGGAAAAAATTGTGCATGTGGGGGCATCGGTTCCCCCCTGGGGGGAAGGGTAAATTTTCAAGATGGGTATCTTTCGGAAGGTCTCGTCAATACCTTTAAAACGAATGGTTGAATAATAAATATGTGATAATTTAAAACAAAGTTATCGATTTTTTTACTTTTAACGAAAAAAAAAAAACTTTTTTTTTTTTTTTAAATATTGTTACTGGGTGAATTTGTATAGAAAAATATAGAAGAAAGTCTTGTGGTGGCCACAACATACTAGTTTTATTTAGGTCACCTTTTTTCAAACAGCAAAACTTCTTTTCTGAAATGTTTTATTTACTTTTAATTTTGCACTGGATGAAATTTTTTTGTAACTTTTTAGTTCCCCATCATACTATAGGTATGGGAAACTTAGGTAATCGTGAAAAATTTCGACCTCGGTTTTTTGACTTTTTTATACGTTTTCAGGTGTGAGGAATCCGAAAATGATAAAATTTGTATGGTGTCTGTTAGTGTGTCAGTCCGTTAGTGTGTTAGTCCGTTAGTTTGTTAGTCTGTTAACACGATATCTCACGAACAAATGATCGCAGAGAGGTCAGATCAGTTTTAAAATATTACTTTCGATACTGGCAAGAATCCTATTTATTTGCAACATTCGAATTAAAAAACTTCGTAAGTTATGAGAAATTTACGATTTTCTTAACATGGGAGAATAGGACAAAATTTCACTTAAACGTGCCTTAAATGGAAACTTTTGACTGTAAAAATGTCAGACCAGTTTTAAAATATCGGTTTTGATGCCGGAATAAACATCAGTAACTATAAATATGCTACTTTGGAAATTTCGCAAGTTATTGGAAATTTACGAATTTCTTAACATGGCAGTATCGGCCAAAATTTCACATAAACGTCAATTTTTAGAGATATTTTCATCGTAAAGATGTCAGACTACTTTTGAAATATTATTTAGAACACTGGCATGAATATTAATGACTATGAATTTTCCAATATAAAGATTTCGTAAGTTATTGGAAACTTACGAATTTCTTAACATGGCAGAATAGAGCAAAATTTCACATAAACGTCAATCTTGAGGGATATTTTCATCGTAAAGATGTCAAACCACTTTCGAAATATTATTTAGGATACTGGCATGAATATCATAGACTATTATTTTTCCAATTTAAAAAATTCGTAAATTATTTGGAATTTACGATTTACTTAACGTGTCAGAATAAGGCAAAATTGAGTATAAACTTCCATTTTGAGGATCGTAAAAACATTAGACAACTTCAAAATTATATTTATGATATTTGTTTGAACATGATTGAATACAAATATTCTAATTGGAAAATTTCGTAAATCATTCGTAATTTACGATTTTATCAACATAGCGAAATTGTAAATTTTTCATATAAATATGAATTTTGGGGATTATTGGATTGGAAATAGTAGGATGAAAACTAAACAACGGAATTGACCCTGATAAAATAAATTAATAGATATTAGAATAAGATGTATATATCGAAATGAACGGTGGATAGCCTATTAGGCGGGGATTTCATTCTGTCATAATATCAAGCTTTGGACAAATTCATTTCTTTTAACATGATTATAATATGTCTCGCACTAGAAATTTATGAGAACATAAATATGATGGGGAACTGAGCAGAGTCCATCTATGCCAACTAGTTTTGTTGGATATTTATTCAGTTAAGGTAACTGCTTAGCAGAAAATAATTTTTCTGAAACTTTGAAAAAGAAATCAAAGTAGTTTGTCCAAAAACGTAACACTGGGGAATGAATGATAGTTAAAAACATTCTAACTACTCAACTCTTCCGTTCATATCTACCTCAATGTGACCTAAAGAAAAATACCTTTGCCTTTGTCAACCTGTAATACTGCCCTATCTAACACTCTCAAGACAAATCTAGCGCTAAAAGGAGGTCTCGAATTTGCCCTATCGTACCCCCCCCCCCCCCAAGAAAAAATTACACACAAGAAATTACTCAAAAAAAAAAAAAACGCAAATGTGTTTTTGGAAACATACTAAAGAAGACACATGGTTATTTTCAATATCTTCGTATCATTTTTTAGTACTAGTAAAAAACGCGAAATTTCCGAAATCCCTCTCCCCGAAAAACGATTTTTCCCCTTCCCTCTATTAAGAATCAAAAATTCTAAAATCGCACATAATGTTTTATTTGTACTCAAGTCTCCTCATGAGCCATTTCTTCAACGTGAAGTAATTTGGGGCCGTGTTATGCTTACAAACTTTTTTTTTGTATCTTGACCCCCAGAGGTTAAAGGGGGGGGGGGGGGGAATTTCGATTAATCCCGTTACTTTAGGTGTCGGATGTATATAAACAATCCAAGCACCAAAATTCGCGACCGCAGCTACCATAGATTTCTAAGAACAAATTTAACGCTGAAAGGGGTGACTCGAATTTGCATCTCGCACCCCCTCTCCCCCTCCCCCCCCCCCAAAAAAAAATAATAATAATCTAAAATTACAAAATACCAACAATGTGTGTTTGGAAATATCCTGACGAAAGCACGTGGCTGTTTCAACATATTTGTTCTATTTTTGGTAGAGTTCTATTCAAAAATGCGGAATTTGAGAAATTTTCCGAAAAAAGTCGATTTCTCCCTCTCTCTCACTTAAAAATCGAAAATTCCTAAATCGTAGATAGTGTTTTATTTGTACTGAAGTCTAGTCTCGCCATGCGCAATTTCTTCACCCTGAAGTCATTTGAAGCCGAGTTACACTTACAAACGTGTTTTTGCATTCTGTCCCCCAAGAAGGGAATTTCGCAGAAGTTGATAGATGTAATTTAATGTGGGATAAAGACCTACATTGCTGAAAAGTGTCGTTGAATCCAGCCGTTCTCACGTAATACCAGGACAAAAATAGCGTCACAGAGATACAGGCACAACGACACACACACACGAAAAGTTTTCTGAAGTCATTTCTGGCTTTCACGATGCCTGAAACGTGAAGATATCGTGATATATTTTGATTCTGAAAAATTTACAGACAAAAGTCTGATTTTATTAATACAGATTTCAGTTTATTTATAAAATAAAAAGGGAGAATCTTCTTCTCCAGCGAGAATCGGGTAAAATCTGATAGTATGCATATAATATTTTTAACATATGTGAATGAATTATAACCATGAAAGACAATTTTAGATTTTAAGTTTGTTTCACCCTGTATTTTTGCTTGATGTTGAGTGGTCAGAAAAATACTCTCCAGACTACAATCACATTTCAATCTTCAGTGACAGCCTCTCGAGCCTGCAGGCCATAGCTCGCCACGAGAGCAGACACCCACAAGTACTTGAAATTAAAATAAAGCTCTCGAAATTAAAAACTAAAATCTGCCTGGCACACATTTCTGCCCATAAGGGGGTCGTCGGAAATGAACTAGCAGACACTCTTGCAAAATCAGCAACAGAATCTAGTGACATAGCCTATTTACTCCCAGCTCCCCCTTCCTATATAAAATATCACCTAAATCAAAAACTAATTAACGACAGGCAAGATCTCTGGAGTGTGTCTCCAAAAGGGAGATACACTCACGAGCTAATACCAAATGTCTCACTCAATATTTGGGACTTCTCCCCGGAAATCTCTGCCTTTCTGTCAGGTCATGGCCCCTTCCCCAAATACCTTCACAGATTTCATTGCCAACGATCACCCTCATGCTCATGCGGCGAGGAGGGGACTGCACCACATTACTACTTTCACTGTCAACTTGCAATACCTTACCATTTAAGGAACCCTAGCCCTAGACCAGCAACTTGGTTGAACAGTATAATAACTAGAAAGCCCCTACGGCTCAAATTCCTTCAAGTTTTATCAAACTCAACAAACTAAATTCTTAATCTTTTCCTCCTCTCCTACATGGCGAATACTGGTCATGTCTGATGCTACAGCATTCCACGGAAGTGCTCTCGGGAAGCAATCATCCATCGCATGATGTTGCTATTAACCAACATTGTCCATAGGTTGTTTGGGCTTGGTATAAGGACTGTGTGAACTTTGTATAAAGACTGTGTGAAATTTGTACATTACCTGTATGAACTTTGTAAATAGACTACCACTCGGCTCCGGTCCTCTTCACTTTCATGCAACTTTGTCGCCTTTTGTCGCGGGAGAGCTCTGCTCTGGCGACCATTGTAATTTTTTTTTGTTTGCTTATGCAATAAACAACGGGGGAGGCTTAACCTTTGGAGACGGGCTCTTTTGAATCTCCACAGTGGCTTTGGAGCCCCTCTCTAAAGGTTGAAAACGCTCACAACCGCTGCATAGTGGTGAGCGGCCTCCTTCCGTCTTAGAATCTTAGAATTCGAGGTCGTCTTTGTGTCGAATGACGTAACTGCCCGAAGTACCCGTCTTCGCATTATGCTTTCCACAAACATTGCCTTTTTTATACACAAAAATTGTTATTTGATACGTTGTAGTCTCCAGTGTATGCCAGTGCATGCTTGTTTCTCACGGTTTTCTTCACTGTTTTGCTTGCTCAATCTGTATTATGTTTTTTTTTTTTTTTTTTTTTTTTTAAATAAGGATTAAAAAAAAAATAATTTTTGAGAGGTTTTTTTTTTTTTTTTTTTCTTTCTTAATAAAAACAAAACGTATTTTAAAGGTGTCGTCAAGGAGAACGATGTACGGGTCAGTTGGAAAGTGTTTGTAATGCATAATTGTTCTTTCCTCCCTCTGTGTATGTATTGAATGTGTTCCTTTTTTGCTCCAGGTGAAAGCACCCCATTTCCTCTTCCACTACCATCCAGAAGAGAGCCTCCGCTGTGGTAAGTATATTTTACTCTCTCTCTCTCTCTCGATTTGCATGTCCGACGTAAGGCTACTCTATAACAGGCTCAATCATTCGCCGCCATTTGTCCGTCAAGTCTGTTATTGCCAAAACTAAGACTATTGTATAGGACTATTATGTGAGATTATATAAGACTATTATATAATAGTCTTAGGTTTGGCAGTGACGAACTACCCTATAAGATTATCATATGAGACTTTATATTTGTACTTAAGACTATTATATAGTAATCTTAAGTTTAGCGATGAAGGACTTGATGTACAAATGGCGGCGAATGATTCAGCCTGTTATATAGTAGTCTTAGTCCGACGAAGGATGACGATGACGATTGTCTCTTTCTTGAAGGGAACGATGCCGACCGCGGTGACACGGAGGAGGAGTGGATGGACGAGGTAAATACACATTTCTTCTTGACTTTATTTAAATCACGAAACATCCCTCTTCTCAGGTCTTAATTTGTACTTGTTTCATTTTAGTGAAATTTTACACATCAGGTGCGCGTACTGGAACTCATCAGTGCATCCTTTCTGAAAAAACAAATTGTTTTTATTTTCCAATCCTATAATGTAACACGAGCTTTCTCTTCTTTGGTCAGCAAGTCACGAAGACTAGAAATTGTTCCTAATTCTATTTATTATTAGCTTTTTCTTTTTTCATGTGTGATTCATTTTTTTTTCTACGTTACAGGAAGCGACGTCGTGGCAAAGGAAGAAATACGTTGAAATGGCGCTCGTATTCGACCAGTCGGCAGTAAGTGTGTTTTCTTCTCAGGCTACTTTAAAGAATGTGTGAAACTGAATTTTCTATCAAAGGTTTCATTTTTAATACGAGTCATAAAATTCAGATAAGTGAACATCCACAGTTACAAAACTAAATTAGTACGACAGTACTTTTTATTCTTTTTCTCTTACCAGGTTCGTAAAGAAAGTAGAGGTCTACACGGGCCGGAATTTTGATGCCCGGGCCGGCCCGTTTATTTTTTGCCAGTGTACGGTGTTTCTCTCAAAAAAAAAAACGATAAAATCAGTTACGGTCCGGCCCGGCCCGATTCAAAAATATGAAAAAAAAAAAAAAAATGCATGCCTTTCTTTGAAAAAGATTTTTAGTATGTGTTTTGCAGAGGTTTTATATAGCGAAGCAATAGAATCTTCTTTAACAAAACTGCTGAACTTATACAAGATAATTATATATAAAAAAAATGTTCATTATTACAGACGTACAGAAGGCACAAAGACAGACAGAAAGTCAAATCGAAAATATTAGCACTCATCAAACAATATAGAATGGTATTTACAATGGTTATTACTACTAAAAATGCACGTTCAACCATTTCCTCTTATATACCGTAATGTATACGAATCTTTCATGTGATCCGGTAAACAAAATTTCCATGATAACCCAACCATATTCTATAGAAAAGAGGCTTTTGTGCATGCTAAAAATGATGCTACTTTCATTCAGTGCACTGGAGAAAAGAAAAGGGAGTTTAGAGAAAAAGTTACAGCGGCAGGATTTTTATAGCTTTCATACTACCTAAACTCTACAGACCATAGGGCACAAAGCCTTATAACACACAATAACGTATCTAATTTCTTTTGTTTGTACATGTGCGCAAACTAGTAGTGACATGCATACTATTTTGAACAGGAAACCGTCTAATATTACTTGAAATAAAATATATTAATTTCGAGACATGCTAAAAATATTTGCGGAAAATCAGATCGCGAACAGACAAACTGATAGACAATTAAATTGAAGTTACAGACATTTTTTAACAAAATAAAATTTTATGTGATATACGAGACTGTAAAATTATGTGAAATAAATGACTTAAGAAATATTTTATAATTTTCCTTTTTCGTTGATTAACGATGAAACCAGAAAAAGATTCGGGCCGACTCGGCCCGGAAAAAATTTCATTCAGGCCCGGCCCGAGTATACACAAAATAATTCAGCCCGAGCCTGCCCGAGAACAGTTTGAAAAATTTGGCCCGAACCCGGCCCATGGGCCGGGCCGGGCTCGGGCCGCAGACCTCTAAGACACCCTACAGACGGACACCATACAAATTTTGTCATTTTCGGATTCCTGATACCTGAAAACGTATAAAAAAGTCAAGAAACCGAGGTCGAAAATTTTCAGGATTACCTAAGTTCCCCATACCTATAGTATGATGGGGAATTTTGGGAGCAGTTTTACTGATTCGTACTTTCCTTGTTAGTGTAACTGAATATTTTTGTGTGACCCAGTAAATCTTTAATGCTCATTCATGCTATATTCTATGGAAAGCATTCTTTTGTGCATACGAATAACCTATTTCAATTTCATTAATATTTGTACAAAGTAAATTTATCAAAATATGATTTACAGCAATGCTTTGGAAAACTTTCGGATGTCCCTATACACAAGGCAGCGGTAGTATTGACTCCATTTTCGATACGCAATATACAATAATGAACTTGAATAACCTATTTCAGTTCCAAGAAATTCTATCAATATTCTCGGTAGTTAGAGCGCGGACAGACAGAAAAAAAAAAGTCATACACTTTTCAACTTAGTCGGAAAGTGTTAAAAAGGCTCATTTGAAAATATCGACCCCGAGGCGGGTGGAAGATCAATTAGTAGTAATTATTATTTTGAAACAATTTTCATGTTTGAGTGAGTTTCGCGTTTCACTAAACCTAAGCAGTGGCCAAACTGTTAACGACCTTGGATTCATCCCTGCGGGTGGTATCCTGGAATGGGTCCAGAAGACATGCCATCAAAATTTCAGTTTTTCCTAGAAGGAAAAGATCAAAATTTGGATGACATGTCTCCGGACCGTCTCTGCGGGTGAATCCCAGACCATTGCCAAGTGCCGACTGCGCAACTGTAGTACGACGTGAAACTCGCTCAATTTCAACTCTCTGACATCTCATTATAGGAGAATGCAAAATTGGCCACTCTGAATTTGCCGTTTTTTTCTTTTTCCAGCTCCAGTTATTCAAGTCTCCCGTCGACGCTTTGTCTGCTGCCCTGGAAATAGTCAACCACGTGGACCTGGTGAGTTTCCCATCCAATTCTACAAAAGCAAATGGCAAAAACAAAAGCTGCTTTCGAGCCAGAAATCGAAATGGCCGGCCTATTTCTTAATGTCCTCTTTTGAAGCAAATCTGCCAGATTGCCCAGAAAAATCTAAACTGTAAGTTGCGCATCAGTAAGGTTGGAGGGTATGCGGTGCCCCCATGTCTATCAAAATGTAGAATGAAATTTATTGAGGATTTTCTTTTTTTTTTATTGATTGGGTAAGTAAAGAGGGATTCTTAAAACTTGCCTGCCGCAAGGGGCATTCTCCTTTTTAACATCTATATTAATGAAAACAATTGATGGCATACGCTGACGACTTTGTCATTTGGACTACATCCCCCAAGAGCAAAGCTAAAAGGACTACTGAAAGTTCCTTGGGAAAGGCTTTGTTAGTTAGTGAAAAATATATTGAATTGAACAGTATGAAAGTCAACCTCGACAACACTTTCTGTGTTCTCACTCTCGCATGAACCTTCCCACCCACAACTCTTCTACAAGGGTCGTCAGAGACCATCGGCTGATAATTTCAAATACCTGGGTGTCATTCGTGGAGATCTCATGCGGCAGACACAATCCGTCGTGCTCTGCAAAGACTCTTAAAAGTATGAGCAGGCTCCAAATGGGGCTGTTCAAGAGCCACCCACATCTCCCATACAAAATGCATATCTTGCCCATCCTCACTTACTGTTGCGAACCGCTGATGGCAGGAACAAGTTCTTAATTTATTCGAGATTTTCCGAAAACAGGCTTCACGGTTAGTTACGGGGGCAGTGAAGACAACGCACTGACTGTATGCTGCTCAGCACGGACAATTGGCCATTCAAGGTGATTGTTCAAGAAAGAGCCCTTCTCCTTTGGGAGAGAATACTTAGAATCCATGTGAAACCTAGATTCCCTAATATGAGAGAGAAACCTGAAAACGCAAAATGGATTCCTCCAAGAAGTTGACGATATTGTATCCAAGCTAGAGTTAAATTACGTAGCTGAACAATTTTCTCTCTCCCCCAACCCTATAGTTGACAAAAATTTTTCCATCCGCCTTGAACTCATCAAGGATGCCTCTAAAAGAGAGACTTGCGATGTAGTTCTAAGAACACTCGCTCTCGAAACAATGGAAACCTTCTACCCTGAGGAAGAATGATTAAGGATTATAGTTCAACTTTCACGAGTTGGCACTTCGTCCCTCCTTCTTTTCGAAGAGTTTACTTTAAGGAAGGGGTGCACAAAGTGAAAATAATGAATGGGTGGGGAAAAAAGAAAGTTGCCATGAAAATAACACATCAAGCCAATAATTTTTACTTTTCTCCAGCTGAAATCCGTTTTGCCTATTAAAAGAAGCATGTGTTAATATTTAAAAATCAATGACACATAAACTAAAAGGAAAAAAAAAAAAAAAAAAAAAAAAAAAACACTTTTCAATCATTTCAATGTCTTATTTGCATAAAGATGTTTTGAGCAATAAATTTAAACAAGAAAAAAAAAAGTCGTGCTGCTTTTATGGATTATAAATTATTGTCCACGCATTTTATTTTGCATTTTAGGAAAAAAATAAATTTCTTTGAAAACATTTTAAAAATAAAAATGAGAAAAAGTTTTTACGCTATACTCTTTTTTTTTTTTTTTTTTTTTTAAGAAAAGAATTTTTTTTTTTTTTTTTTTTTTAAATACTGAATAAATAAATGGGGAATTTCATTAAAATAAATTGAGCTGTACACATAATTTACAGTATTATGTACAATAGCTCTTAGCTGCATACACATCAGATACGAATATGAAAGATAATTTCTTACATTATTCTTATGGCTTTTCATTTCTATGTATAAGTCTAAAAAAAAAAGAGAGAAAAAAAGAAAAGAAAAAAAAATTAATTACACGAGTGCAGTTCTTCATTTAAATTTAATTTTTTTTTCTTTTTTCCTTTTTTTTTACAATTTTATTTATTTATTTATTATTATTTTTTTTTTTTAAAGAAAGAAAGTTTGGTAGATTGGTAGTTTTTTTTATGGTGCTAGGTCCAAATTAGCACACAAGGAAAGAAAGTAAGAAAGAAAAAAAAAGAAAAAGAAGAGAAAAAAAAAAAAAAAAAGGCTGCAAACCGAAATTTTGAAATATCGTTTAGACAATCATAACATTCCTCATCGTATTAATAATTAGTTATAATGTAACAAATATTTTTTAATGATATAACGTATTGGAAGCCCAAAAGTTCTCCTAATTTGGAAATAAGTAAATAGATAATAAACAGTATTTTCGCCAAAATGTCGCAAAACTCGTAAAGATAGCAAACCACCTACCTTTTCACCCTCAACCGATTTCACGGTAATAGAATCGTCGCTGCCTACGTCACGCTTGATTGACAGGGGCCAACTCGTGAAAGTCGAACTATACTGACGGTTCCAGAATGTGTGGTCGTGTTAACGACGGTGCAGGTGGGAGCTTTTTTGCTTTGGTACTCCCATCGGCACCCATAGTACGGCATTCGATGGTGAGATAGCGACTATTTACCAGGCCCTGTTGCAACTTACATCAAAAGTGGTGTTTTTATCAGATTCAAAGGCCGCGCTTCAAGCAATTGACTCACCCAGCCACTCCATCGATAACTGCTATGATCTCCTCAACTGGCTTTCCAGTAACAACAAGATAGTAGTTCGCCAGTGGATTTCAGCCCACTGTGGAAAGCAGGGAAATGAGACGGCCGATTTCCTGTCTAAAAAGGAGCCTTTCAGAGATTGAATCCCTTTTAACAATATCAAATGTCTAATACTCAAAAATTCCAACCTTAATAAACCATGGTTTAATCAGATTCTTGATGTCCCTCAATGGCCTAGATTGAGATCCGTCGTCATGTTTCGTCTGATTTCTGGCCACGATTGCCTACGTAAACATCTATGTCGTTTCAACGTGGTTCCCCACCCTTTTTGAACCCTTTGTGTTCTCCCCGAAGAGATGCCCTTCTCTTCCTCGGACATCCATCTGGGAACGCTGATAGTTCGCTTGCATTTATAGATTTACTGTTATCTCTTTCGATTCAATTGTCTTTTCATGTACCATTAGAAATTTAAATATATATGTATACTAGCAGGCTCCGCCCGCTTCGCTGGACACTATATTTAAATGATTTCTTTGTAACTGAATATATTTCGATTGGCGACTATTTTCGTCACAGCTTTAGTATGGGACCTCCTTGGCAATATCAAACATTTTTTGAACTTCTCGAATCTGTACAACAAAACTATTATTAAAACAAATATTTCGAAAATAGTCCAATAGCTGGTGTTAATTCTTCGAATATTCTGGAAACAGTTGAAGCTGTTACTCGTACAGTTCGATGAATGTTCTGGGACAGTCTAAAAAATAGTCACTTGTTCCACAGGAGTAAAGCAAATAACCCACTCGCCAAGTTTGTCTCCAAGACTATGCTTTCTATTAAACATATCTTTGTTTAGTTATTTAAATATTAATTTGAATTAATCAAATATTTCTGCCCGACAGCGTGCAAGTGCAGTCACACACAGCAGCTCATTTATTTGTATGTTTCAATTAGCGTAGTGATTGGTATATAAAAAAATAAATAAATAACTAAACATTATCGTGCTACACAACTTTATTGAATCTCTCCGTTGGCGGCTTTTGAATTTTTGTCGCCATATTAGCGATTTTTTTTTTTTTTTTTTTTTTTTTTTGTATAATTTCTTGCATAAAAATAGAAAGCGTTTTATCGGACACCTTTTCGTTAACATATAAGAACCCTTCATATTCTGTTTATTTTATTAATGGTTTTTAGGTTTAAAATAGTGCTTAATGAAATAAATTTTCTATTTTTAAAACTGCACTTTTTTTTCTATAAAATTATCTACTCAGATAAAAATAGATCATTTATGTGACTACTATTTCAGTTTATTTTTTTTTTTTTCGTTTTGTAGTATTTTATAAATTTTACATTTTTCTTGAACTACCTAGATTAAAATTGCTGTTGCTAAATTAAACCTCTTTTATATTTTTCTTGAACTACCTAGATTAAAAAATGCTAAATTAAGCCTCTTGGCGAAAAATGTTCGGTGTACTTCAACGCAACAGTTTAAAAATACTATAATAAAACTGATCTACTATAAATAAAACTGATTTTAGTAGAACACACATTAGCATCGTAAACTATATTAGCACTTTGTAAAAGAATTTTTAAATTAAAAATGACGTCAATTTTTTGAGATGCATAATTTATTTATTTATTTATTTATTTATTTATTTATTTATTTTTTTTTTGTTCACGTTTAGATAAATGTATTTATTTTCCTGTTGAAAAAAATAAATAAATTCTTTTTTTTTGGCAACAATTAAATTATGGATAAATTTAAATGGCTAATTTTTTGCTATTATTAGCTTACAAAATTGCTATTTTATGCATAAAAATCGCAAAAACAAATTTTTTTTCGGAATAAAAGGTAGACAACTTTTTAAGTTAGGGTATAAGCTATCTCCATAACAAATTTCATCGAAATCCATCGAGCAGTTTTAGCGTGAAACTCAGTCAAATAAACGGACATTCACATTTATAATATACTAGCAGGCTTTGCCCGCTTCGCTGGTCATTGTATTGAAGTGAATCCCCAAAACAGCATATCATTAATAATAATAAAATATCTTTATAAAAAAAAAAAAAAAAAAAATCATTGAAATCCGTCAAAATCTAAGTTTAAGTTGCCCAATGCCTTCGGCAGTCCCTTACCTGCTTTTTACTCCCCCTCCCTCGCGGTTACAGTTGAAAGTTTTGCAAAATCTCATCAAAGTGCATATTTCGCACACTTAATAACACCCACACACCAAAATTTGCCATTCTTAGGTAATTTGGACGGATTTAAGCTTCAAAATGTGGTTTTTGTCCCGCCCGCCCCAAGAGGAAGGGGGGCGGGGTAAATTTCCAAAATTACTTTATATTGCATGTTGCATACCCATACCTAACCGACACATCAAAAAATTGAGATCATGAAATTATTTAAAGCTGAGCTATGCTTTAAAACTTTTTTTTTTTTTTAATCTCTCCCCCCGTTCTTAAAGGATGGAAGGAGGAGGGAATTTCGCAAAATCTCTTCATACTATGAGTTAGATACATATAATCGTCCCTTACATAAAAAATGTCCAACCTTAGATAATTTAGTGCAGCGTTACGCATGAATACATGTTTTTGCCCCCCATTCGCCATAGGGCGGTAGGGTGGAATTTCATAAAATCCCTTTGTAGTGTGTGTTCAGTTCGATTTCCTCGTGTGTTGAGTACCCTTCTTCCAAAACCTTTTCCCTTCCCTCCCCCCCTTAAAAATCCAAAATCGCAGAAAATAATTTTTTTGTACTCAAGTCTGGTCTTTCCATCTGCGATTTCTTCACCGTTAAGTAATTTGGAGCCGAGTTAAGCCTTCTGCCCCCCAAGGGAGACAGGGGGGGGGGGGTATTTTGCAAAATTCCGTCTTAGGTGGGGGTCAGGCTCCGAAAACCAACCTGGTCACTAAAATTTGTGACCCTCTTTCCCACAGAATCATCATGGCAGTGTTGAGTCAGTGAATCATTGAGTTTACTCTTTTATATGTACAGATTTGTTTATATTTTTTATGGACTACTTGGCTTAAGGTTGCTGTCACAAAAATTAGAGTCCTTGGCGAAAAATGTCCTATCTACTTCAGTATTAAAATTAAAAATATACCCAGGATTATCAACTAATAAAGCTCTTTGATACAGATCTGAATTAGCTTTCATTTTCTTATTATTTAATTTTGATAATGACGTTATGTTGTCATGTGCCTAAGCAAATTTAATATTTATTATTTTTTTTATTATTATTCGCGTGAAATATTCTTTGGCAACAATTAGAAATTAAAACAAATTATTTTAAAGTTTTATTATAGAAGAAATATTTATATTATATAGAAGATTAATTAAAAGTTTACATTTTTCCGGTATAAATAGTAGCCTATGTCTTATTCCAGACTATTATCTATCTCTGTACAAAATTTCATTCAGATCCGTTTAGCCGTTGTGGCGTGATTGAGTAACAAACATCCATCCAAACTTTCGCATTTATAATTTTAGTATAGATTAGTTATCATGTGCATGTGTTAGATTGAGTTATTTTGCTGTCATATTGACAAAAATTTAATTTTAAATTTCAAAACTCTGTCGCTCTTGGCGCTTATTGTATTTGGTGATCAAAAACGTAATACGAAAATATGCATGCCAGATGTATATTTTCGTAATATGCATTGTACCAAATATTGTTTCATATTATTCATTACTCTCTTAATATAAGTTGTTAAAATAACCATGATTTTTGAAAGGAATTAAATTATTTTCGCCAAATAATTTGTCGATATTTTTTTTTTTTTCTGCTAAGGATGACCGATATCAAATCTATTCCGCTGCAACATATTAGTATCTTATATCAGATACTTATTTAGACATTTGAATACAAATTTGACTTCAAATTATGATAGAATATTTATCATTTTCCTTTTAATTAGTATATTAGTTGGATATTTATTGTGTAATTATCATCTTTTGAAATGAAATGTTTGTGTTTTCAATCGAATATGGAAATTTGCCATTTTTTTTCCCCTAGAGTTTTGAAATTAAAAATTCAAATTTGTCAATTTTACAACAAAAATAACTTAATCTAACGCATGGACATGATAATTAATACATACCTAAATATGGGGATTAAAATCGGGAAATAATTTTCCTCGATTTTTAATAATTTTTTACAAAAAATCCAATGGACGTTTAACATAGGAAATATTTTTCTTGCATCCACGTACGGCCAATGACGTCATCACTTCGCTTGCGTATTAGCACTTTATCAATGTGTAAAAGAAATTTTTAATTAAAAATTACGTCAATTTTTGTGAGATGCATAATTTTTTTTTTTTAATTTTTATCGTTCACGTTTAGATAAATGTATTTATTTTTCTGTTGAAAAAAATAAATAAATTCGTTTTTTTTTTTTTTTTTTTTTTTTTTTTTGGCAACAATTAATATATGGATAAATTTAAATGGTTTATTTTTTGCTATTGATAGCTTACAAAATTGCTATTTTATGCATAAAAATCGCAAAAACAATTTTTTTTTCGGAATAAAAAGTAGCCAACTTTTTAAGTTAGGGTATAAGCTATCTCCATAACAAATTTTATCGAAATCCATCGAGCAGTTTTAGCGTGAAACTCAGTCAAATAAACGGACATTCACATTTATAATATATATAAGATATAAGATATATATATGAAAATATAGAAGAAAGTCTTGTGGTGGGCACAACGTACAGTCGGTAACAAAAGTGTCCGAACACTAGCAAAAATTCCAGTGTAAAAAAAGTTCACTTCATACGGTTCTGTTAAATAAATCCTTATCGAATCATGTTCTTAGACTGACTAAGAAAAGGATTCGATAAGGATTTATATAACAAGACCGTATGAAGTGTACTTTTTTATATAGGAATTTTTGCTAGTGTTCGGACATTTTTGTTACCGACTGTACTAGTTTACATATGTAATATAATGTCCATGATCAATATTCGTACCAGTGAAATATTTCTGATATTGGAGAACATATAGATCCTGATATATTTAATTTAGTTCGGGGTATAAGTACCTAGTATTTGAAGATCAAACTTATTCAGATTGTTATTGAAAGTCATAAAGTGCGAGTATAATGTATTTCGATGTTGAAATTATTTCGTATTTTTGACTCGGTTTCCACACTATTCACATCGGTCATCTTTCATAGGAGATCCCCAACGTCCCGTATTGGTCCGTGGGGCAACAGGCCAAATTATGCTTAGAAAATGAGTTCCGTTTGCCATGTCTGCTGACAAAGAAATTGCTAATTTTTGTGAAAGGTAGATGCATGTAGAGTAGAAAAATACAATGTTACCCTCTTTCTAATAGGAAACATCCGATAGTAAACTTGAATAACATATATCAGTTTCAAGAAATTCCATGCATATTTACGGGAGTTACAGCGTGGACACACACTCAGACAGAATTGAGAATTAAAAATTAACGTGCAAGTGTCTATTGAGGAACACTGACCAATTATAAAAGAAATACCATGTGCAAAAGTTCACTTAGTTGCGTGACCTGAACGATAGCAGCTCTCGCCCCACGGACTCTATGTAGAAGAAATCTTTTCAGGAAGACATTTTACTTTTTTGTCTTAGGTGGAGAATTCTTAGAATTCGGTCTCATTCATTTGTAGACATTACAATTTTGGCATATCACTTCTATTTGCAGATTATGTACGTGCTTCTATAAATATAATACGTATTCATAATGGGTATATTTGTGTAATAGATCTATAAAATTCGTGTGTTATGCATAAATGTAAATATAGTGTTACAGATTTGTAAATTATATTGTAGTTATTTTTGCGTCATTTCATTCTAAGAGGTTTAGTCAGATTATAAAATGTCAATTTTCTGCATTTCTAGTTCATTTCCGCGTTAAAAAAGCTCGTTTTTCCTTTAAAAACTTGATCCATTAGGTCACGTAATGGACTTGGCGACAAATTGGGCGACTTTATCGCTCCTTGACTACATTGAATGCAGCATTTAAACGCTGTTGCGCTCACACACTAAATTACACATACACATTAATCGTATATGCATTCCAACTTCATGTATTTTATGTTATAGTGACTTAAAATATACATAATGTAGTGTTTAGACGCTATCGTACTCATTCACTCCCATGTATATACAAATGAGTCCCATGCTCATTAAGCTGTTTCATGCGATGGCGATCTATGTCATGCAACCTATTCGAATGCAATCGAATTGAGTGGTAAGACGTTATCGCGTTCACTCACATATAGGCACGTACATACAAATGAAAACATCACCGTGAAAGAAAAGGGGGAAAAAAATGAATTCAAAAACCCTCTAAACTTAAATAATTTCAGACCATAATTCGCTACGTATAAGAATTCTATTTCGTTTCCGTGTAAAGAAATACTTGTAGTGTTTTCGCCCTTTACTTTCCTACTTTGTAAATTTCATTTGTTTTTCTTAATGTTTGTTTTAGCTTGGAGGGGCGGAACGCTACCACGTTCCTAGATATAGATATATGACAAGTCACGCGATCAATTCTTTCAGTATAAAAACGAACTAGATTATAAATACACTTTTCCATATAATGGGATAGAGTAACAGAAAAAGAAAATTTTATTTAATTTACTGATCAAAAATAATTATGTAAATGTAGAATAAGTGATTGAAAGAACAAGAAATTAAAATCGTTCAGAAATTAGGATCATGCTTTCCCTTATATTTTTAGGGAAAAAAGGCGATTATCTGTGGGAGACACACAATTTATTTTTAATTGAGTCTATCTATACATTACACCTCTTTTAAAATCATGATTTAAGACATCGATTTGTTACGAAGCAAAATTTCACTCCCATTTCTCTCCCTCCAGCTGTACCGTCGCCTGAGGACGTCCGTGAGCCTAGTGTACGTGGAGTTGTGGACGGAGGACCAGGTAGGCGTCGTCGGCCAGAATCTGTCGGATGTCCTGGACGGATTCAAGGAGTACGCGGACCGGAAAATCAGCAGGATATCCGTAGACGCCACACACTTGCTCACGTAGGTAACGTTTCATTCGTTTCTTTTACACACACAATAATAATAATAGTAATCATGAAAAGAATGGGCAGTGATAAAAATGGGCCAAATAGATAAAAGGTAAAACCAGACCAAAAAAAAAAAAAAAAAGAAAGAGAGATTTTTACTGTTATCCAAGGTACGAAGCTCACTGTTATCCTTGAACTCCTTAAAGCCTCTTTATTATCATTCTAAGTAGAAAGAATTGTAAAAGAACTGTTTCCCATTAGTAGAATCCCGTGAAAACTGAGTACTAGAATTGAGCTGGAATCCGGTCGAGTGCTTTTATTTGAAATTCCAATTCCCAGAGAACAATTTGTCTTCCCCCACTCATCCGAGATTTGTAAGAAACAGGCTATGATATGACTTTGCACCCTATGTTGTAGCAAACAGTTTTCATCCTCTTATAGGTCATACCCTATTGAATAAAAGATCACAAACTGAAATGACTGCTTCAATACATTTTCCTTTTCCTGATTTCCGCATTCATCAGACTGGTATCAGTTTCAGAGTTTAGTTTTCAGGCTATGACCTATTATTTTTTCTTGCGATGCACATTTATGCAAAATTTTGTTCTATGGAGTCACGTTAGAAAATTTTTAACTTCTGAATAACTTACAAAGCTTTGGAATTAGAATGTGTCACCCTTTATAGCGCACTACCCTTTCAACAAAAAAAAAGTTGTAGGCTATCTACTGAGGTCTAAAGGAGTACACAGGTACAATTTTGTAAAGATAGTACTTACCGTTTTGAATCTGTGGGTGTTCCATCAGCGGGAACACTGCGCCACTAGAGCTCTGAAAAGTGCGTCTAAGAGCATCGCAGTGAAGCGCGTGAATGAGTAGAAGATTTTGCATATGAATTAAAAAACACTGTATTATACCTGTGTAGTAGATTTAGCATGACCCATGATGCATCACGGGGAGGCCTGCTACTCTACACCCCATCCCCCCCCCCCCCAAAAAAAAATGATTTTTTTTAAAAATAATTTGATATTTACAGTTAGTATACATATATGCAAGTCATGTGCAAAAATATTTACAATTAATCTATTTTTAGCTTCATGAAATTTTTGGAAGCACGGCACACTTTTTTGGTAGAAGCACAAACCAACATTGCGGGTTTTGCACACGAAACTAGTTTTGTGCGTTTTTTTTTTTTTTTTTTTATATATATATATATATATAAACAACCAACCCTCCCTCGCAGCATCTGATAGCTTGACGCCATTCCCTCCCAACAGAGGAAAACAGAGCACGTAAACACAGCTGTCTTCTCTCATCATTGTTTTCTCTTGCATAATATGAAAAGCGCTAGTGTCGCAGTGTTCCAGGAGATGGAACACCTTATTTTATTCAACGATTCCTCGTATGTTTCCTTTATAAAAAAATAAAAATAATATAGAATAAAAAATTTAGAGTACAGCCAACGATATAACATAGAAATCTTTTTTCAAACGATCTTTTTTGTATCACAAAAAAAATATACAAAATTTCTTGTAAATACGAGGATTTAAAATAATGCGTCCCAGCTAAATATCACGGATTGCCTTGTGTAGTGATGCCATCTATGGATGAAAAGGAAAGTTCAAAGTAAAAAATAAACCTATTTTTATGCATTTGCAATTGAATTTAACGGTTGAAGAAGCTAGCGAAGTTAGGTGTGACACTGAACGGCAAAGGGGTAAGTAAAACGGGTCCGACTCCTTTACGAAGAGTCCTAATGAATTTTATGCGAAAATTTCCCGAATAATTTAGCAAACTTTCAACCTAAAATGTGGAAATGCCTCTTTATCATCCTCATGAGATGAATTAGGAAACAAATAGAAGGACTGTAAAACGAGTCGGCATCCTACACTTGTTTGCATTTATTTCTATTATAGCATTCGTTTTAAGAAAAACAAAGCTTACCGGTCACTCGACACGGTCGCAGTGTCATGCCCCACCCACTCTAACTCTGTTTCGATACATTTTGAATGTTTAACCTTATTAGGATCCATTTCAGATTTCGTGCCATTCCAGTACTATTTCCAACGAATCCTCTTCAGAATGTCAGAAATATGTCTGGAAAATCGTAAATTTCGTACAATGTACAAAGTTTTCAAAATAAATACTCAATAATGTTTTTGCCAGTATCCTAAATAATACTTTAAAACGTATTCAAGATTTTTATGCTGAAACTGATCCCCGTAATATCCGTTTATCCGAAATTTTCCCACGTTCGTCCACGTTAAGAAAATCATCCATTTCGAATAACTCACCCAGTTTCCAAATTAGAATGTTCCGAAACAGATGGAGTTCTTGTCAGTGTCATAAATGATATTTTAAATCTGGTTCGACCTCTTTGCGATCATTTATTCTGGAGATATCGTGACACACACTAACACAGTAAAAGGCTAGCCTACTGAAATCCTACAGATGGACACCCTACCGATTTTGTGAATTTCGAATTCCTCGCACCTCAAAACTGTCATGTTGAAAATGCAACAAAGCACTCTCGCAATGACATTCAATAGAAAAAAATTTTTCACTTCATTTTACGTGGCACTGTATTTAAATATAATCCCATATATTAATAATATACAACACATGCACTTTCAGCCATTCCCAAGCATAGCACTCCTCTATTCTAGTTCTTTTGGGGAGGGGTAACCGGGGTAATTTTTAGACAAAAAGTAGTAAACTTTTGTTATAAAAAGGGTGGACATAGTTCAAATTTTATATTTTTATATTATTAATATTATATGAATAATCTCAGCAGAATACTCAATTAATGTCTTTGTAAATAAAGAAAAATTAAAAAATACAAAAACGTGCCTAAGAATTACCCCGGCAATTGGGGGTAATTCTTAGAAATGCACGGGGTAATTATTAGACACTGGATTTCTATGTTTTATGAATGGAAAAATAGATTTTTACAAACAGTACTAGTCAGTCAGTATTTGGTTATATTGCGTACTTCAAATAAGGTAAAATAATTGGCAATTTAATGCACAAACACCAAAAAAATGTTGCATGTTTGATTTCACACTTTAAAACAGTCTATAAAAATCAGGGAAAACATGGCAATAACTAAAAACGTAGTTTAATTATTAAATCTGGATGTACTAGATACTAGGTCAGTTGTGGTGATAAAGCAGATGAATTAAAAAGTAAATTAATTCCAAAAACAGACTTTTAATGATCTATGATCTGTATATTCATAGCAATAATCTAATGTTTTTGATTGTAACTCAACGTTTCTGTTCACTTGAGTTTTACTTTATTATGAATTGTAAATAGAATAGCTTAAGTTATCTGATTTTTTAACAAAGTACTTACAGTTTTATAAAATGTATTGATTTCTTTTTTAAATTGTGCCAAATATAATAAATAAATGGATAATCAATAGTAACTGGGCTCTTTAAGTATTTTTTTTTTTTACATTATGTTAAATTTACCTTTGACTAAAACTTGTAAGAAATAATTTAAACCTACTTTTTCCAATGAAATAGGAAACTTGCAAATACGTGGATTACTGCTTAGGAAATTTTTATACAATGAGAAAAGGCATTTAAAAACTTAAATTGAAATAATAAAAATTAATAGCTTTTAAACACCAAGTTTACCCCAAAGTTTCGTGTCTAAAAATGATACCTACCCCTGTAAACGAATGGTGTATGATTTTCGTACCTTATTCTATACGAAATATGCTTTTATGCATAAAAATGTATGTTTATTTCATTTTCTTAAGAACAGCCTATAGATGCTGCACTGCACTTACCTGTCATGTTGCCCATAGACGTAATGTACTTGAATTCTCTCGGATGTCCCTCTATACGAACCATTTGCTTGATCTCGACGAAAGGTTTAGAGAAGCATCCCTGTAGGATACACATTTGGAATACCGTCCTGCTACTATTTGCTCTTGAGATAGGAGAGAGACTTGATTTTTAGATTCAGGAGACGTGTCAATTTCAAAAATTTGACCCCAAAACAGTTACTCTTTTCTGTATGGGTGAGGTTGAAAATTTTCCCGTAATACCTAGTGTGATGGGAAATGTGACGGTAAACTGGAATGGCGAATGACTGACAATCGATTCGCCTTCTAGCGTAAAATAGAACGCATTTCTCTTCTCCCTGATAATGTGTCTTAACGAGTGTTTTGTGTTCCAGAGGAGCCTCCTTCCATCCGGAGTCCCACGGCCTCGCCTTCCTCGACACCATCTGCACCAGCAACGCCCTCGGAGTGACACGGGTACGTACACATCCTAAAAAATTCATTTGCATGATTTTTATAACCAAAAGTACTGAGCAACTTATATGAAAACCCCAAACAAATATCGTGTAAATTAAAAAAAGTTAGAATGAAAAGAATTTCAGTACTATCTGAAAAAAATTTGGTGTGAAACAACCACACGACTTCCGTTACCCGCTATTACATGTATTATATGCATTTTTGAGAGATAATGTGATCAGAAAACATAAAAGTGACCTAAAGAGAAAATCGTTAGAGCCGTCTTTGAGATACCAACTTTTACAAAAAATCAATTATTGACCGGAAAACAATAATTACATACAAAAGCATATTTAAAAGTGAGTTAAAATGGCGAGTTTGAAAAAAATCCGTACAGCCGTTTTTAAAGGAACGCCTTTGCGAGGCCTGAAATTGAGCTATTTATACAGGACGCCTATCCATTTTCCTGAACTAACCAACTATATCATTCGAAAGGACATCTAATAGAGTGTTTATATAGCAAGTTTGAAAAAAATCGTTAGAGCCGTTTTTGAGATACGGACTTACGGTCCAGCTCATGAAATAAGCCTCAATAAACTTGTATTTTCATTAGACCACCTAATCAGAATAAAATTGTACTAATCTTTTTCTGATAACACATAGTTTGCTGAATGATTTACTTTGATGATATGTCTTTTCTTACTCTCGTTTTTCATCCCACAGGTGGCGAACCCTCTGAAGCCTCACGTGACTGCTTTCGTGCTGGCCCACATGCTGGGTCATAATCTAGGCATGGGACACGATTCACCCAGTACGTACTTTTTCAATTCATTGAAAGGGATCTCCCTTTTTTGCGCGTCACTCGAAGTCGTTTCCACGAAAAGGAATTTGAGAACACAAATTAAGGATAATTATTAAAAAAAAATCCCACAAGGTTTCGAACCTGAGCCACCGAGATATCCAATGCCCTTTTCTTGTGAGAATAATTACAGCTTTTGTTGAGTACAGCATACTTATTTCTTTTATCTTTTACTATAAGAGCTTCCTTCGTAAGTTTGTCAACTCTTCTTATATCTTCACCCAACTAGATTTAAATGCTATATATATATATATATATATATATATATATATATATTCGTTTGGCAATATATCTAAGATCCTGCAACAATTTAGACAGTGTTGTTTCCCTATTGTTTTGTAAATCCTTCCACTGGTTCTTAAGTTTGGACGGGTCACTTTCAATCCACTTAAACTGGAAAAAATGCGTTTCTCTATTGTAAATTTGATTTTCTGAAGATGTTTCATATAATCTATCCAAATATCACGAGCATAATATTCAAATCGCTTTACCTGTCGTAGTGTGTCTTCCGTCACAGCCCTCTGAAACTCCTTCATACCTTTCAGCCGGCAAGAAATTCAAGCTTAACTGAAGCTCCTTGAACCACTTCTTAATGCACCAGATCAAAACAAATTTTATTCTGTACTTCCACACTTGCTTTATTTGAAATTTTGCCTAGTCCATATCTATTGACTGAGTAGTTGGGCTTAATGCGCTTTAAACAGTCAATGGCTCAATTATTACTACATGCACTTTTATTATTAGTGTGATATAGATAGCGTAATAGCGTTTCAGAATTACGAAAATGATTTTACTACAATTAAGTACTTAAAGCTGCTGTTGCAAACAAACTACGGATTACAGAACTGTTGCCACAGACATAACGTAAAACTAATAAAATTATTGTCATTTAAAGAGACTGAAGTAGGTTTCCATTTAATATTGAAGTACATTAGTTTTGTTCAATAAAATAGGCAACAACTCTTACGGTTCCTTATGCACTATCCACCAATAAGTTCGAATTTAAACATTTTATCAAATGTCTAGAAAAATTCTTTAAAAATCATCTTGAAACTTGGGTAGACTAAAGAACACGTTAATATATTTCAGCAAAACTTGTATCTTGAAGAGGAAAAGAGAGCCGGTAAAAAATTAAACAAAAATGAAAATATTTTGGATCACCCTGTAAAAAGTAAGGTTTTAAATGCATTTTGGATGTAGCATATGTTTATGAGGGTTTTTCTCATTACCCGTATAAAGTTTTATGAGGCTACCCCCTCTATTCATGGAGATATAATGGTTTCTTTAAAAAACCACAAAAAGAATTTTCCATTTTCTTAATTATAACACGTAGGGTGCAAAACCATTTTTTGGAAATTGGGCACACTCAATTAGACACAGCATACAGCCATCATAATATGCTAAATATCAAATACGAGCACTTTTACTCAATAATAATACGCATGCGCTAGCTTTAAAAAAATTCATTTGCATAATTTAATAGCCGAAAGTATTAAGCAACTTATAGGAAACCCTCCTAAAAAATATCGTGTCCATTCTAAAACTTATGAGACATGTTCTCTCAAAATAAAAGCTAAACTAGAAGGGGAAAAATGACTCACAATTTTTATTTTGATTATTCAATCAATGCCCAATGGTCCGCTGATTGTAAATAAAAAAACCCTATCATCTTTTTTTTGAGAAGAACTCAAATTATGTTCATTCTACCGCTCATAACTTTTTGAATTGAAACGATATTTTTCATATAAGTTGTTCAATACTTTTGGCTATTCAATTATGCAAATGAAATTTTCGAAAAGCTAGTACGTGCGCGGGTAAAAGTTACTTAGTAAAAATTCTCCTATTTCGCATGATGTTCAACATTTTTGTATTCTCTTTGTAGTATGCCAAATTGCCTAAAAATGACTTTGCACTGGGTTATTGCACCTTACGTGTTACGATTAAAAAGTCTGATGTGGACACCACATGACTTCCTTACACAACCATAGGAATATGCATATTGTAATGAAAACACTGACATTTTTGTGGGAGGTAACCGATTCTTAAATAAACAGCCCACGGATTTTCCTTAAAACAAAAACAAAACAAGAAAAAAAACTCCTACTCCAACCAAAAGAGTCACGATAATACGACTACTATATGTATCACCGACATAGATGTTATATACTAGTTTTTTCAGGAATAGGGTTTATGACAGGATATCTCATTGGCAAACGCACAGCTTACAGTTCAATGAAAATCATTCGAGTATAGTGGACCCGTTTTGTTCTCTTTGGCAAAAATGAGTGGCGAGAAACGATCCATTTCGCCAAAACAATTAAGTTAAATAATTCAGTTAAAATTGAGAAAGCGTTTCTAGCTATCCTGAAACAATGTCTGCCCAAAATTTTATAGCTAATCTCGCCAAGATTAGATTTTTGGTGTCGACATCGAATTGGGTGATTCGGCGTCGAATTGGGCGAGTTGGCGACCGAATTTGGTAAAAATTTGTAGTTGAGGTTTGCCAAAGTTTGAAAGCTCTAACTTCAATAAAAACAGAGTTCGGGAGTTTTCCGAAAAATTCAGTGGTTTATAGCGCAGAACTAAATTCTTCGAAATTTCTATAAATGACTCACAAGAACTATTAAAAAAAAAAAAAAAAAAAGAGTAATTGTTGATGGTTGTAGACTAGAACTTGCCTATATCTTTATGGGCTACTTTTTGCAGATAGCAAAAGGGGAAGCAGGTAAAAGTTTTTTCATCTCCCCGAAGGTGGACATTGACTTAATCTAAAATGGGGCGAAAAGTGGTAGTACGAGATTCACAAAATTTGGAATCTCTAACCTCAATATGAGTATAGTTCTGAAAATTTTGTAATGATGCATAGGTTTCTCACGCAAAACTACTTTGAAAATTTCACAAACCTCTTGATCGATTCAATTTCCATTCAGGACACAACTTCTGCTGAGTTCTCTTTACCAAGATGATTTCTAAAGAGCTTTGACAAACAAAACGTCTCAATTCGAAAGTGTCCAAATACTTATTGGTAGATAATGTATAAGGAAGTATTGGGATCCCGATTTGCGAAATGAATATTGTATCTCGCATAGCTCAAAAAACAATGATTGTAGATTGTTACAAATTTATATTGGTGACAGTCATGACGTCTAGTTGTATACCTGCCACTTTGGTGTTAATACGAGCTCCTGTTTTAGAGATAGCTGAGACTTACACGATTTTATGTGACGTCTGTATGTACGTATGTGTGTGTATCTCGCATAACTCAAAAACGGTTGGATGTAGAACGTTGCAAATTAGTATATAGGTTTGCTATAACATCCAGCTGTGCACCTCCCTTTTTTTGTTTTGTAATTCTATGTCTTTCCATTTTGGAGATACGTATTTACCAAAAAATATATTCATAACTAAGGTTACGTGTTACTTCCGAACGTGCGTTTTCCGAACAGTGCGATTTGCGAACACATCTTACACCTGGCAGCTTATTCCCTCACCATTTCAAGATAAGGAAGATATCGTGCCAGAGAGCACGGTCACCATTCCCTAATCGATCAAAGGGATTAACTGCTTTTGTTAAAAGCTGTCAGTAAGAAAAACGATTAAGTGGGTCTATGAAAGTCCATCATTCTCATTTTTATTTGAGTATGTGCTCTCTTTCATTCAAGATAAACAGATAGCTGAAGCTAACGAACAGCTTTTAGGAAATCTTTAATTTTTCGAGATCTTATAAATTTCTGCTAAGATTTAAACATGATTACTGCTCGTTGTACGTGTGGATAAATGTATATGGATGCTTTTAATTTGTATCAAAATACATTGCATGTGTGTATGTGTGTATATATATAAATTAAATTAATAACAATAATCATATTGTCTAAATCATGACATGTTGGCCTTTGGATGAGATTGCTTAAGACTAAACATTAAACTAAACTACAGTAAACATTAGTTAAATCGTACATTTTCTGTATTTACTTAATAGTAAATCTCTTTTTTCACGTAAGATGGCGCTTGCTCACGTTACGTTGAAAGTTAAATATAAACAAATTTAAAAATGATTAACGTTAAAATTAAATAACCCTTTTAAAAATCACCTTTTAATAGTTATTAGCTTTTAAAGATTAATAACTATCACTTAATGCATTCAATTATTGCATTTCAGTAGCACCTAAATCGTTTCTTTACCTTTAATCTTTTCTTTTTACTAATGTTCGTTTGGCAACCTGTTTATTTCTACAATCTCCGTTTGTATCGTTTAACATAGAGGTGCACAACCTGCGGCCCGGGGGCCACATGCGGCCCAGTAGGCATCAGTTTGCGGCCCGCCAAAGGACTGACATTTCAGGTCGCATAAATCATTAGCAGAAGAAAAAACATAAAAAAGAGAGAAATAAATAGTATTTATTTGTTGCATCTGCAAAACTGGCATTTTACAAAATCTTTTTTTTTTTTTTCTTTTTTTTTTTTTTTTTTTTTTTTTGGAGGGGGGGGGGGGGCAGAGAATGAAAATGTTGGTTTTTATACACATTTCTATTTGAGAGCTAAGTTTTCCATTCTATTTCTCAATAATGTAACCCACAGTATGTTCTTAATTTTTTATTGGAAAAATCATAGAATAATCTATTGGTAAGTGGTTATTTTGGTACACTCTATCAGGCTTTACATTTATGCTTATTGTTTTTGTGACTCCCAATCTAACTTTTTTTTTTCTCTCTCTGCAAACCACACTTTTTATTTGTTTATTTATCATTTTGTATTTTATATGATACATTTGTTTCATTCTTTTGTTTACTATTCAATATAATTTTTTTTTTTAAGCAACATATAAAACAAACTAAAGTTTTGCACACAGGCATTTGTCAATGATAGTGCACCTTTTTATACATGCATGTGTATATGTGTGTGTATGTATATATTACACGGCAAATATATCTGTACAGTTTAATTCTTTTATATTATCTCGTCTGTGGCCCTTTGTATCCTACTGAACAGCGAGAGTGGCCCTCTAGCCAAAAAGGTTGTGCATCCCTAGTTTAACATGTGGATTTCTTAAAAATACTTATTCCTTGTATCAATTTTGGTTTGTTATTGTTTAATCTAATTTCCTTTTTTTATTTTGTTTGGTTGCAAGATAGAGACTTGAGCTGTATATTGGCTTGAATTAGCTATACAGTTTTCCGAAATCTTGCACTCTGCTGACAGAAATGCAAGTTTCCTGATGAGTGAACATATCTATTTTTCAGAATTTAAAATTTCAGTTTTCAATTCACGAATTCTCTCTCTCTCTCTTTTTTTTCCTCTTATCGGATCTCTTTGGTAATTTTATCCTTTTTTTTTTCTCTAAAATGTTGACTGTTTCTATTACTTTAATGGTTTTTGCAGACTATTATCTCATCGTTAGGCTTATGTGTTATGTTTGTGTCATTCCTCTTCTGCGTAAGTACTTTAACTTGTTTCTACTAATCCTTGATACTCAAATTAAATTATCACCGTGACAATAATTTTATTCGAAATAAATCTCATTTAAAATTTAATTATCTGTTGGTATTTTCATCTATCTTTTGTTTGCTGAGTGTTACTGAGGTATTAGATTATTCAAATTATATACATATATATATATATATATATATAATTTTTTACTAATAATACTTTTAATATATATATATATTTTTCTAGGAATGATTACGGCTACACTAAATAAATAAACAATTAGTTAAGTTTCAAAAAATTAATAAAAAAATTTACAAAACTAATTTAACAAATAAAAAACATATTTCTAATAAATTAGTTGAAATTTCTTAATACTATTGTTTCGGGTTTTAATTAAAAAAAATGTTTTAAATAGTTTTAATAATAAAAATTTATATATATATATATATATATATATATATATATACGTACATACAAGAATGATTAACTGAAAATATTAACTGAAAAGATTAGAAAACTAATTTAAGTATTAAAAAAATATTTTTTTTCTAATGAATTAGTTGAGATTATTTAATATTATTGTTTCGAGTTTTAATGGAGAAAATAAATAAATAAAATAAATACTTTTATTATTGAAAGTTTATATGTGTGTGTGTGTATATATATATATATATATATATAATGATTATAAAAAAAAACTAGTTAAAAAAGTATTTAATGAAATATTCTTAAAAAAAAAAAAAAAAAAAAAAAAAAAGAAACTAATTTATGTATTAAAAATTTATTTTTTAACAATTAAATTAGGTGCGATTCCTTAAGATTATTGTTTGGACTTTCAATTTAAAAGTTTATTTAAGTATCCGAATGGTTCGCAGTTCTCGATGCTAGTAGACTGTTAAGTTCGGTCCCAAATCGCGTTCGTTGACAAAGCTGTTGGGAGTTTTCCATGGTTTTTTCGAAACTTGCGCAAGTACAGACTAGGGGCCGTTAGGGTTCCCCCAATCCCCAGCATAGAAACCATTTGAAGCAGGCGTAGGACACTCGCGTTACCAACCGGCTTTAACACTTACACAATCCCCACGAAGATATTTTTTAATATAAAACGATTTTTTTTTTCTATAAATGAATATATATCTATATTTAAAATATCTCTCTCACTATATATATTTAAAAAATAATTCATAACAATATATTTTGATTAAAAATTAATTTAATTATTAAAAATATAATTTTTTAATAATTAAATTAGTTGAGATGACTTAATACTATTGCTTGGGCGTTTAAGTTAAGTTCTTTTTCAAAATACTCTTAAACATAAAAAGATTTTTTACTATCATTGATCAAAGAAATTAGGAGATCATTATTATTAATATATATATTTTTTTCTTTTTTAAGATTTAATTGAAAAACTAATTTTGCAAAAAAAAAAAAAAAAATCATTTTAATAAACAAGTCTGATAAGATTGCTTGAATATCAATGTTTGGGATTTTAATTGTAAAGCCTATTCTAAAATATTTTTGACATAAAAAGAATTTTTTTTTCCCCTTAAGAGGACGTCTATTAAAATAAATCAATAAAAAAATAAAAATCAATTAAAAAAAAAACAAAAATCAATAAAAATATTAAAAATATTTAATAAAATATTTTAATTGATAATAATGTATTTATTAAAAATACATTTATTATTATTATTATTATTATTATTATTATTGACTTAATAAGATTGCTTGTTATTACTGTTTGATCTTAAACAAGAAAAAAAAAAAAAATCAAAAAAAATTTTAAATAATAAAATTTCTTATTAATGATTAAAAAAAAAAAAAAAAAAAAAAAATTATTAAAATAATCCTGTAACAGAATGGCCCCATAGAACTATGATAGAACTCTGGCATTCCGTTATTTAATATTTTAATTATAATAAAACACAATTACAAAACTATGTACAACGCGCGCAGTAAACAGAACATTAGGATACATAAAAGCGAAGATAACTTCTTACAGGCCGCTGCCTGCGGCCCATGGCCACAGGGGTGTCTTACACGATAAAAGCTACATCTTTCAGCAAGAGCTAACGAGCTTCAGACTGACTTCTGAAAACAAAATGATTTCACTTCACTTTAATGATCGGCAAAATGTCATTAGATATTTTGCTCGGCAAAATATCTAATGACATTTTGCCGAGATGGCGACAGTGCCGTCTATATTATTTTAAATGACAGGGAAGATGGCTCAATATTGATAGGCTATTTAGTATATTCGTAAGAGTTTGAATTTAGCGCTACAATCCTTATAATTTATATAAGATATATATTTAAAGCACAGCTTGGTACTTTTATACTAATACGGTGTAACGAATTTAATGAATATTTTTGATGTATACAAAATAATTTTACCTGTCAAATAAGAGCCCACTAGCGGTCGAGAGGTTCTGTCCTGTAAGCTGGTAGACGTGAGCTGAAGGGTTGGATCCCAGGTCGCGCTCACCGGTCTAGTCGTTCAGGTTTTTCCGTGATTTGCTCCAAAAGTTGTGTAACTGCAGGCTAGGAATCCTTTGAAAAAAAAAATGATAATAAAAACATCCTATAATCATTCTTTTATAAGTATATAAACTTTTAATATTAAAAGTATTTAATTTTTTTTTTTTTTTCTTTCATTAAAACCCGAAACATTAGTATTAAGTAATCTCAAGCAATTCATTAGAAATATATGTATTTTTTATTAGTTAAATTATTTTCCTAATCTTCTTAGTTCATTTTTTAAAACTGATTTTTTAAAATTTATTTATTTATTTAATTTTTAATCATTCATAGAAAAAAAAAATCATTTTTTTTTAAAATTATTATTGTTATTATTATTATTATTTTATTATTGAAAGCATTTAGAAATAGATTTTTCAATTAAAGTCTCAAATAATTCTGCTAAACAAATTTAAGTATTAAATATTTTCACTTTTATACATATATATATGCATATACATATACAAAGTATTTTGATACAAATTAAAAGCATCCATATATATCCATTCACACATACAACGAGCAATAATCATGTTTAAATCCTATGCGAAAATAAAAAGATCTTTAAAAAAATTAAAAGTTGTTCGTTTAATTAGCTATCAGCTTATCTATAACCAGAGAGGGGACATACCCAAATAAAAATGAGAATCGTAGGCTTTCAGAGTCCAAATTAATCATTTTTCTTCCCGACAATTTCTAACAAAAACAGTTAATCCCCTTAATCGACTAGGAGAGGCAAATTGCACTCTCTGGGACGATACCAGTATAGTCTATTGTCTATTTCTCGGAGAAGTGACAAAGGTGAAATTAACAGGTGTTCTGTTCGGAAAACGCACGTTCGCAAGTAGCACGACACCACAACTAGCAGGCTTTGCCCGCTTCTCTGGTCTTATATTGAAATGAAGTCTCAAAATACCATATCACTAATAATAATGATTAAAACAAAATATTGAAATTAATCAAAATCTATTTATAGTGCATGTTGCATACACATACGTAACCCACACATTAAAAAATCAGGATTCTAAGATTATTTGAAGTAGAGTTATATTTTAAAACGTGTTTTTAGCCCCCCTCCCGCCCGCTCTTAAAGGAAAGGAAGGGGAGATTTTGCAAAATATCTTTATATTATGAGTTAGATACATATAACTGACCCACACATCGAAAATCTCTTTCATAAGATAATTTATTTCAGAGTTACACATGAATACATGTTTCCCCCCCCCCGCCCCCTAAGGGGAGGTAGGGTAGAGTTTCACAAAATCACTTTGTAGTGTGTGTTGAATACGCATCAGCAGTCCACACATCAAAAATTGTCATTCTAAGATAGTTTGGAACAGAGTTACGCATGGAAACATGTTTTTAATCCCCCCCCAACCCTCAAGGGGGGTAATAGCACGGAATTCTAAATAATCCCTTTGTAGTTTGTGTGTGTTGAGTACGCATAACAAATCAACCTATCAAAAAATCGCTTTCCTGAGATAATTTGGAGCAGAGTTACTCTTTAAAACGTGTTTTTGCCCCCCCCCCCCAAACACCCCACACTTAACTCAACAAAAAAGAGTTGTAGGCTATTTACTTAGTTTAAAGGAGTACGCAGTTATTATTTGGTAAAGATAGTACTTACCGTTTTTAACCTGTGGGTGTTCCATCAGCGGTAACACTGCGCCTCTAGAGCTCTGAAAAGTGCGTCTAAGCGAGCATCGCAGTGAAGCGCGTAAATGAGTAAAAGATTTTGCATATGAATTAAAAAACACTGTATTATACCTGTGTAGCAGATTTAACATGACCCAGGGTTTACACACGGGGAGGCCTGATACTGTACCCCCCCCCCCCCCCCAAAAAAAAAAAAAAAAAAAAAAACCTTGGTAATATGATTTTTTATGAAATAATTTGATATTTACAGTTAGTATACATACATACAAGTCCTATGTGCAAAAATATTTACAATTAGTCTATTTTTTAGCTTCATGAAATTTTTGGAAATACGTCACACCCTTTTGGTAGAAGCATGGAATGTATATTTCTTTTTTTTTTTTTTTTTTTTTTTTTAATAAACAACCAACCCTCTCTCCCAGCATCTGATAGCTTGACGTCATTCCCTCCAAAAAGAGGAAAACAAAAACGTGAACACAGATGTCTTCTCTCATCATTGCTTTCGGGTGCGTAATATGAAAAGCGCTAGAGTCGCAGTGTTCCAGGAGATGGAACACCTTATTTTATTCAACAATTCCTCGTATGTTTCCTGTATAAAAAGTTAAAAATAATATAGAATAATTTAGAGTACAGCCAACGATATCACATAGCAATTTTTTTTCAAACAATTTTTTTTGTATCACAAAAATAATATACAAAATTTCTTGTAAATACGAGGATTTAAAATAACGCGTCTCAGTTAAATATCATGGATTGCCTTGCGTGGTGGTGTCATCTGTGGGTGAAAAGGAAAGTTCAAAGTAAAAAATGAACCTATTTCTATGCATTTGCAATTGAATTTAACGGTTGGAGAAGCTAGAGAAGTTAGGTGTTACTTGTAGTGGAACACTGAACAGGCAAAGGGTTAAAGGGTAAAAGGGAAATTTCACAAAATCCCCATATAGTGCGTGCTAGGGAGCGCATAACCAGCCCGCACATAAAAAATCGCCTAACTTAGTTTGGAGCAGAGTTACGCATGAAACATGATTTTGCCCCACCCCCAAGGGATATAAGGTGGTATTTTACAAAATCCCTTAGTAGTGTGTGTCTTGAGTACGCATAACCAATCGACATATCAAAAAATCGCTATTCTGAGATAATTTGGAACAGAGTTACTCTTAAAAGCGTTTTTTGCCCCCCTCGAGGAGGGGAAATTTTCGTAAGATCCCTTTATAATGTCTGTTGGGAATGCATAAACAACCCACATGTAAAAATAATTCTTACTGAGATAGTTTAAGCAAAGTTATGCTTGGAAACATACTTTCCCCCCCCCACACACACCATTAAGGGGGGGAAGGACGGAATTTTACTAAAATCTCTTTGTAGCAAGTGTCTTGAGTACGCATAACCAATTGACATATCAAAAAATCGTTATCCTGAGATAATTTGGAGCACAGTTACACTTATAAGCGTGTTTTTTGCCCCCCCCCCCCGCCCTTAAAGGGAGGGAGGGTGAAATTTCGTAAAATCCCTTTACTGTGCATGTTGGGAAAGCATAAGCAAATTCACATATACAAATTATCTTGCTGAGATAATTTGAAGCAAAGTTATACTTGGAAACGGGTTTATTGCCCCCCCCCACCCCAAGGGGGAAAGGGGGGACTTTCGCAAAACCCCATTACAATGGGTGTTGAACACACGTAAGTAAGCCACACACTAAAATTTGTAATCTCAGCTACTATAGGTTTCCCCGGATGAATTTAGCGCTAAAAGGGGGTGGGGGGGGGGGGGGGGCTCGAATTTGCCCCCTCCTAACTCCCCCCGAAAATCGAAAATCGCAAAAAACCAAAAATGAGGTTTTGGAAATATCCTCAAGAAGACTCTTCGCAATTTTCTACATTTTTGTGCTATTATTGGTAGAGTTTTACTCGAAAACCCATATTTTGCTTAATTTGCCTCCGAAAATCTTTTTTATCCCCCCCCCCCCCCTTAAAAATCCAAAACTCAAATCGCAGAAAATGCTTTTTTTGCACTCAAGTCTAGTCTCTCTCTCTGCAATTTCTTCATTGTGAAGCAATTTCGAGCCGAATTATGCTTATAAGGGGTATTTTGCCTTCTGCCCCCTAGGTGGGAGAGGGGGATATTTCGCAAAATACCGCCTTAATAGGCGTCAGGGTCCTAAAACCAACATGCTCACCAAAATTTGCGAGTCTATCTCCCATATAATCGCCACGGCTATGTTGAGTCAGTGAATCTGAGATTTTACTTTTTATTCCCCACCCCACCCCCAAAGGAACTTTTACAAAATCCCGTTACAACGGGTGTTGGACACACGTAAATAAGCCACACACAAAAATTTGTGACCTTAGCTCCAGTAGATTTCCACGGACGAATTTAGCGCTAAAAGAAAGGGGGATCGAATTTGCCCCCTCGTAACCCTATATATGTTAAAATATATACATTGATTATTATTATTTTCTTTTTTAATGAATTTTTATTTGACATCCACTCAATGTTCCAGTCATGGACACTGCCAGCTTTTCATTTTACCAGTCATTGCCCCCCTATGCTCCACTGTTTAACACTGCTAGTTTTTCATTTGATCAGTAATAGGCACCCTATGCTCCAGTGTTTGACATACAATGTTAAAATTCTTATATGTGAAACATTTGCTTTTATTTCTTTATTAATTATTTCGGGGAAGGTGTCAATGACTGGAGCATGTCAATCACTGGAGCACCTACCCTATATTGCAAAATACATCCATAATTCTTTAAGGTAGATTCTATTAAACATAAAAAAAAAAAAAAAAAAAAAATGTCTTTTCTTAAATATCCGTAGAAGTTTTTAGCATTTTGAATACCATGAATTCATGAAAAAATGCAAACTGAGAAAACACAATTTAAAAGACATAAAACTTGTAAAAAAAATGTATTAAAAACCTTGAGTTATTAAACCTTGCCTAAATATATATTTTGTTGAACAAACCTAATACAGTTGGGCCTAAAAAATTTGTTCATGCTATCAGTATCTAATCTTCATTTTGACGGGGATCGTGGAGACAGTTCATTTTAAAAGTAATTCACGTTAATGAGGGTCGACTGCATAGTCTAATTTAAAAATAGTAAATGGAAATATATTCAGTGATGTCGTCAAAGGAATGAATCTTTGACATCGATTTGTTTTTATTTATCACCTTTAAAGTTCAACTGGGGTTTTTATTCAATATCTTTTAACCAATTATCCTATTGAACTAAATATCCGTCGTTAGTTAGATTTCGTCTTGATTAATAGGTGTACCCATTTTTAATAAAATTTTACATTCTGAACTGAAACTCCGGACCTATAGGTTAGGTGCTCCAGCGATTGGCATGCTCCAGTCATTGACATCTATCCCGAAGTAATTAATAAATAAGGAAAAATAGTAAAATCATATATTTTACATAGAAGGATTTTAACATTTTATGTCAAACACTGGAGAATAGGGTGCTAATAATTGGTAAAATGAAAAACTGGCAGTGTCCATTACTGGAACATCGAGTGGGTGTCCAATAAAAATTAAAAAAATAATAATAATTATAATTGTAATCAAATGTATCTATTTTAACATATATGTGGTTCTGAATGTCTTTCATACCCTATGTACTAACTTAAGATTTCTAAAAATATTTTTTGATGACTAGAACATTAAAAACATCAGAGGTTGCTCTAAAAGTGACCATCACTGGTGCACTTACCCTACAATCACAAACTTTTAGCTTTATATATTTCGATATATATATATACTAATCAACTTCTGATATAGAAGTAGATATGCACTTATTATTTTATCGTGGATCGAAGAGAAAATATGTTCTGGAAAAGCAATTACATGAAAGATGGAGAAAAACTTCCACATTGTTTTGATGTGTGACGCTCGAAACTGTGTTCCGAACACATGTGACGCTCGGACCAATTAATTACCCCCGAAGGCCCAAGGACGGTCGGAAAAAGAAGTATCCACCATCCAGCCGAAACTCAGCCAGGAGAACGAACCCAGAAAACCAGCAGAAAAAAAAAAATTTGGAAAAATCAAAAATACAGAGTCACATGGAAGTATTACATACAAAGCCAATAATATAAAAGCATAAAACAGCAGAACAAAGACAACCGTACTGAAAAAAATGTCAAGCAGCGTGAATACAAATATACAGGAACACGCAAAACAGCAACAGAAATACCCATAAAGCAACAAAGACCCTATAGCCAAAATACAAAAACAGTATTAAAAATAGCAATAAGCACAAAGTTTAAAATACAAAAATTTAAATACAGCTAAAATAACCCAAGTTAACAAACTACAAGGTTAAAAAAGTTAAAACAACAGTTTAAAAGTTAAAACAATGCATAGTAAATACAAATACCAAAACATTAGAATAAAACACTAAGGGTAAAATACAACAGTTAAAAACAAGAACCTAAAATATATTAAAATACAAGAACAAGCGATAAAACTACATAACAATTACAAATAAGCAACAGTAAGACACCATTTACAATCCAAACAAATCAAGAGCCTAAAATTTATAAGTAATAAAAGTAAAACATTCGTTCAAATGATTATAGATGGAAGCAGCTCGTTTACACCAGAACCTAGAATTATCTATTCTCTGAAAGTAGTCACCAAGACCCTCCGCAGAATCTCTCTTAATAAATTGACCAGAAAAGGAACACATAGTCGTCAGGTAGTGCAGAGAGCCACAAGGACAATTTGCGCTCGGACCAATGTGAGAAAAACCTGCTCGTGGGTCAATTTGCGCTGTTGCTGTGTTTTCAATGCTTCACAAAATCGAGGGACGTGAAAATACCTCCGCACGTGACGGCTGCGTTTCAATGTGCGCCGGCCTTAAGAAGCGCGTTATGTTTACCGTGTTTCAGTGAAATCCATTGAGATTCGTTAATGATATAATCTTGTAGTAAATAAAAGTTAAGTAAAATTTGAAATACATTTTCAGTAATTACTTAAAACAAAGTCATTTTTTTCAGTTTTATATCCTACTTTACATTGTCAGCCACCGGTCGCTGACGCAGCTTTATATCCTGTTGGACACTGTGAGCCACCGGTCGTTGACGCAGACTCAACGTAAAGTTCAGTGTCAGCCACCGACGGCTGACAGTGTACTCAACTTGTTAACACCATAGAATAATAATCAAGGAAGAAGGAACACGCCAATACTCTAATGCTTACAAACCCCTTCTAGTGAAATGCCAGCGAAAGCTACTTTGGCTCCTCTCAACCTTGAAGTAGGGCACCCATCCTCAGCGCATTTATCGCTGTTTGTTGTGGGTGCTGCCTCGCAGACTGATTGACAGAGAGACGAGAGGATTCAAAAATCTCGCCAACCAATCAGATGGAAGCACTGTTACAACCCTATACCCGGCATTCCTGGACTTTACAAACCGAAACCAAAACACTCCTTCTTCCTTTATTATTATTCTATGGTGTTTAACACCGACTCCCCGTTGAACTTGAAAAGCGTCTAGTGCCAACAGAATTTGCTTTTATCATCTAGCGACGAAAATTTCAATGAGTGTGAGATTGTCAGCTGGGAATAAGAGCGTCGCGACATGCCTTTGCTGGAACTAGACGCTCGTCGTGTTCAATCGGGAGTCGAAATGAATGGAAAAAAGTGACGTTGTTCCTCATTTCATGTTTCTCCGTGCAGGTTGTGCGTGTTCGGAGAGCGGGAGTTGCATCATGGACGGCGACGTGTTGTAAGTACGAAACCAAAAATGGCTCATTGTCGTCATTACTGTTACTGAAGTTCGGTTGTATAAAAATGTTGTCCATTGCATTTCAGGATCCTCGACACGGGTGACTTCTCTTCCTGCAGCGTACAGGAGTACCAAAAGACCCTGCAACAAGGATACGGAGCCTGCCTCTACAACATGGCCACACTGGTAAGTGGGGAAAATAATTTTAAGAAGGTCATCCTTAGAGGAGTGCCCAATAACTTTCTTTTTAGATCCGCCCATTGAAGACATCCTTTCTCTCTCTCCGTCGCACACACAAATGTTTAATCTCATGCACGCACATACCTATACACTAAACACTTATATCAATGCACAGACACGCACGAAATAAAATCGAGAAGAAAGAGCCAGGGAGAGTGAGACAAACTTCCATTTGGTTTTTCCTTTCGTCTAAAAAATAAATCTCAAAAGTGGGTAAGGCGCTGATCTCTTTCAAGGCTTGATCCATTTGAATGGGTTTCTCATTCATGGAAGGCCGCTTTCGAAAGCAGTGTGCTAACAAACTTTCAACAACTGGATTGTTTTTTACTTTCTCTTATCCACAGGGCAGAGAAAATATTGTTTTGGGGTCAAATTTTTGAAATTGAGTTTTTGTTATATTGACACGTTTTGAGGTCCCCTGAATCCAAAAAATCATGTTTTTAGCGGTTGGTCTGTGTGTGTGTGTGTGTCTGTTATCAGCCTACCTCAAAAACAAATTATAGCAGAAAGTTCAAACTTGGTATTCTAAATGGGTATCCTATAGGGATGCTACACTAAACTTTTCGTCGAGATCAAGCAAATGGTTCGCGTACAGGGACACCCAAGAGAATTCAAATACATTACCTCTGTGGGGGAAATTGCAAATAAGTAGAGTTTAACATCTATAGACTGCACTAAACCAAATGAAACGAATATATATTTTTTACTAGCTGACCCGAGAAACGTTGTTTAGTCATATAAATTATTTCTAGAGAATATTTTGCTAGAAAAAAATAACTAACTTATTGTAAGTGTGTAAGGATGTGGTATATAAGTGAAACAGGTATGGAGCGCTGTGAACGGTGACTGTGAATTCCGATTATAACGTAAAAGACATAATTACCGAAATTTTCGCTACTTGCTTCTTGCTACTTGTTATTTAAAACCTCCGCTGAATGTCGAACAGCAGAAAATTTTATTTCATACGGCAAATATTTCAATTTATGAGAGAATCTCTGATAGCAACGAATTTCACATGAAAATTCCGTCTGTTTTGAATAAGCTGTAACAATCTGGACCGATTTGATGAAAATTTTTATCAAAAAGTTATTACAATATCTAACATCTTTACATGTACATTTATCACAATTCAATCAATCCATGCATGTGAGTATGTGTATAGTATGAGCGAAGTGAAATGTAGAGTTCGTATTAAATAAAAACAAACTCGTTTAAATTAAAGGTGAAAAAGTTGAAACTCAATTTATTTTATAACAGGTATATTTTTTTAATCTACAAAAACTTAATTTATCGTAATGCCATTGGATGTACAATATTTTTGGTTAATCCTTGAGGAGTATACACAAACAAAATCGAAGGTTTTCCAACCCTGGAACAAGCAACATATAATTGGGCGTGAGAAAAGCACGGATTTTCTAAATCTAAGCCACAAATTGTCATTGTTTGACCTTGTGACCTAGTGATAGCAAAAGCCAAGCGAATTGGAAATTGTAAACGTTTGAACGGTATAGGTGAATCTGAAGGAATCATTGGGATCTGTGGTAGAAGTACACTTCACCTTGAAATTTTCCACTCAAAATAGTGGCTTCAAGAATGTTGCCCGTGATTTTTTTTATGCGTTCCATTCCACAATTTCGGGGCATTCAAATTTCGAAGCAAAATTATAGGTGAGGCAATCTTCAATCGCAAATTGTGTGGTGGCATTCCAGGTAAATCCAGCGAATTTAAAAATTCTACAAGATAGTTGACAACTTCATCAGGATCAACAACAGTGTCAATCGATTTGAATGTAATTTCATTACCAGGCAATGATTGTTGTATTTTAAAATGGATTGCGTCAACATCTAAATTTCTTGCGGCTAAAATAGCTCGCTCACGTAGCCATGCATGATAAGTATAATTATGACGCAAATCTGGAAAGATACTTTTTATTAACTTATCTTGGGTAGCCACCCTGTTGCAAAAATTCTGTGGGAGTCGAATATATTGTGTATCTTCATACAATTGAATTTTACCATTGCCGCAATGTCTAACAATTGTTCAGAGAATCCTGACACAGATGGATCATTTTGAAGTTGAACGCGCCTATCAAGGGTAAAGCATAATTTACTGACACTTCGCCATAGATAAGATTCTTTCAAACATGCGTTTATTTCGTCCGCATAGGTCGCACGTGGAATGACGGGTTATGTTTGTCTGAAATCACCAGACAGCAGCAGTAGAGCACCGACGAAAAGCCTGGTATTATCTTGAATATCTTTCAAGGACCTGTCGAGAGCTTCAAGCGAATACTTCATCCCAGATACTAATTTTGCATTTTCTCAAAACTTCAGCCATGCCTGAATGCTTCTTTATGTTACACATCGCTTCGGGATTTGTATGAATATTCGAAGGTTAATTTAAGTCCGACCACCATCAAGCAATGCCTGATGAAGCAATTGCCAATGATCGAATGCGCGCAAGTATCAGTGAGATGAGAAATGTTTTACCAGTGCCACCTGGTGCATCCAAAAAAAAAAAAAAAAGAATCCACCTTGTTGTGCTGCAATTGATACCAATAAATTTGTAGGTTAGGGTGGTTGTTAATCAACGCGCGTGTAAATTTGATAGAAAATTATATAAAATACTCACTCCAATTCCGCACTAAATTTGCAAAGTGTATAGTTTTTTATGCACACTTCAAAACTCTTCAAACACTAATCACATCTTGATGTAATATTTCAATTAGGACACAATTTTTTGTATAACAATAATAACACGAAGTTACAAAATATTTTCCTGGATTTGATCGCAGCACCAACTGTCGGGACAAACTGGAATTACAATAGAATATACGCAAGCGAAGTGTGACATCACTGACCGTCAGTGGATGCAAGAAAAAGATTTCCTATGTTGATCTTTCATTGGATTTTTTATAAAAAATTATTAAAAATAGAGGAAAATTATTTCTCGATTTTAATCTTCGTATTTGGGTATAGATATGTATTAGTTATCGTATGCATGTGTTAGATTGAGTTATTTTGCTCTCAAATTGACAAAATTTTAATTTTAAATTTCAAAACTCTGTCTTCCTTGGCGTTTTTTGTATTTGGCGATCAAAAATGTAATACGAAAATATACATGCCAGATGTATATTTCCGTAATATGTATTGTACGAAATTGTTTCATATTATTCAGTACTCTCTTAATATAAGTTGTTGAAATAACCATTATTTTTGAAAGAAATTAAATATGTTCGCCAGATGATATGGCGATATTTTTTTTTCCGCCAAGGATGACAGAGTTTTGAGACTAAAAATTCAAATTTTATCAATTTTACAGCAAAAACAACTCAATCTAACGCATGCACAAGATAACTAATACATATCTATACCCAAATATGGGGATTAAAATCGGGAAATAATTTTCCTCGATTTTTAGTAATTTTTTACAAAAAATCCAATGGGCGATTAACATAGGAAATATTTTTCTTGCATCCACGGACGGCTAGTGATGTCATCACTTCGCTTGCGTATTATTCAATATTCGATACTACGATCGTAGCGCAGTCTGCCGGATCCAATGTGAAACATTCCAAAATCAACAGCAATTTATAAGTGATAAATTAATTAAATAAACAATTTAAATTGGACTGAATTGTAAATCTAAACCATTCTCAAATCCACCTGAAGACACTCAAAAAATTTCATTAAAATCGGTCCAGCCGTTTAGGAAGAGTTCAGTGATATACACATGCACAAAAGAAATATATATATAAAGATATGCATAAAAACATGTTTCATGTAGAACAGGGTTTCATGTCGAACATCCACTGTTCGTTTACAGGGCTACACAAAAGAACTAGATTATAATGCGACAATACTTGACACTGGATGGAAGTGTATTTCAGGTGGTGCTATGTGTTATTAATATAGGATTATATTTATGTGCACCATGTGATGTGTACATAACTTTCAGAAGATATACATTTAGCTAAAAAACTAGATCATTTCATAAAATATTTCTACACAATAACCTCTCATTTTGATTCAAATGTTTGCGGCAAAACCACTGTAAATAATCTAGAATCGTTTGGATTTCATTGCAGTTTTATTCGTTGAATTTAAATAGAAAAATAGTTAAAAGCATCCCAGAATTTGCTCTCAAGAAGCGCACTCAGCACAATGATCTACCCCCCCCCCACACACACACACACTTTTTAATTTTTTTTACTTTCCGAATACTATAGTGAGGAAAGTATTGTAATCATGTCAAAAATCCGAATTTGAGATTTTGATGTTTCTATACGTTTCGAGGTCCAATGAGTCCGTTTTCACTATTTTTACGATGATGTATGTGTGTGTGCATGTATGTGTGTGTATGTCTGTGAGTGGACACGCTAGCGTCTAAACGCTTTGTTCGAATGAGCTGAATGTTGGTACATATGTTGTAAGTCACCGTAGTACGAACCCTATTGATTTTGGTGAATCTAGCACTTATGGTTTCTTTACCGGGACAGCAGGAAAAATTCTTTATCGCCAAATTTTTAAAAGTGCGATAGCGTCTAAACGCTTTATTAATCTCAGCAAAAAATTTTCACACATGTTATAGGTCACAGTTGCACGAACTGTATAGATTTTGGCGACTCTAGCACTAACAGTTTTTTTTTACAAGGGCACAAAGAAAAATTCTTTATCATTATGGTCTATGGGGCCAAATTTTTAGCGTCTAAACGCCTTATTAATCTGAGCAAAAAAATTGTACACATGTTATAGGACACAGTTGCACCAACTGTATAGATTTTGGTCAATTTAGCACTTACAGTTTTTTTACAGGGACACAAAGAAAAATTCTTTATCATTATGGCCTATGGGTTCTTTGGTAGCTACCAAGATTCCTTGAGTTGAGACTCTCTACTAATCGTCTCGGAGAGCGAAAGCCAATGCTATTCTTTGCGGAATTTCGCCCCGTTATAACTGATTAACTAATGCATATTTTTAAATTCACGTACAGAAAACTACTAAACAGACTATCGTTTTCTAAAAAAATGTTTTCTTAATTTTTAAGATTTCATTTTTAAGCTAAATTTCACATTGTGAAATATCGTTTATCAACTTGAGAATAAAATATTAAAAATATAAAATTTTAGAAAGCGGTAAACTGTTTAACAGTTGTGAAATTTCTGAATGTGGAAATGGAATTTAAAAACAGGTATTAGTTAATAAGTTATTAAGGGGCAAAAATCACCAAAGAATAACGTTGGCTTAGGCTTCCGGCGACGATAAGTAGAGAGTCTTCTTAAACGCTACTGTGATATCAATTTTAATTTATCGCCAAAATAGCGACAAAAAATTTTACAATCCGCCCCTGTACCCAGCCATGAAATGGTACAAGTGAGAATGAGTCAGCGAATATTAAATGCAACAAGACATTCGAATGGTAAGATTGATTGTGTAGGTAAAACAATATTTATTATTTTAAACTCTTTTTACTGTTATTAGCATTGTCTGATAATTTTACCTTTCTGGCTTTTTCAGAGGATGTCTGTATGCGGCAACAGTATCCTGGAAGAAAACGAGCAGTGCGACTGCGGCACGCCAGAGGTGTGGTTTATTTTTGATGGATCCTCCTTATAATGCACCGTTTAATTTTTTCAGATTTATAACTTCTCAGTTCTTTTAAGCGCGAAAAATGACCTTTATTGAACCTTTTGTAATAACATTTATTCACAAGTTAGTTTAGAAGCGCGTAGAAAAGTTTATAACATCCGCACTTTGTTAAAAATGGCAGATAATAAAGATGATTGTGACACTTATAGGGTCTATGTGTACATCAAAATTCAAATAACTTCTGAATACGCTTTTTACAATTTGAATTTGAAATTTTCAAGTGGTCTCCACTTGAAAACAAAATGGCGGAGCAACTTCGTTATTTATAAGATAAGTTAAGACACTGTCCGAATTTGGTTCTATTCGGAGTATTAATTCAGAAGCTATTGTGTTTTTAAATTTTCAAGTGGTAGCCTGATTTCAAGTGAAGTTTAACTTAAGATATCTGTCACTTTATTAAAAATGGCGGATATAGTTCATTAATAAACTTCATGGAGATCCTTATGTGGTCTATATTTACATCAAAGTTCAAACAAATTCGGAATAAGTTTTTTACAATTTGAATTTGAAATTTTCAAGTGGTCTCCATTTGAAAACAAAATGGCGGAGCAACTAGGTTAACAAACTCATCTAAGATATTTATAAGATAAGTTAAGACACTGTCCAAATTTGGTTCGATTTGGAATTTGGAGTACTATTTCGGAAGTTATTGTGATTTTAAATTTTCAAGTGGTTGCCTGATTTCAAGTGGCCCCGCTTAACTTAAAGTATCTGCCACTTTATTAAAAATGGCGGATAAACTTCATTAATAAACTTCATTGAGACCCTCATGTAGCCTGTATTTACATCAAAATTCAAGCAAATCTTGCTTTCAATATGTTTTTTACAATGTGGGTTTGAAATTTTCAAGTGGCTGCCACTTGAAAACAAAAAGTCGGAGCAACTTGGTTAAGATATTTATAAGATCAGTTCCCTGTCCAAATTTGGTTCGATTTGGAGTATTATTTCGGGAGTTATCGTGATGACAAAATTTTCATTATAGATAGATTATATAAACGAAGTGATTGCAACAGGTCGATTTCTAAAGAAATCAACCTGAAAGAAAGAAAGAAACAGTATAGAAGCCTCGCTCCCCCCTTAGCAATTTGAATGCAGTTTCATGGAATAAAAATCTTGTGAAATTAATTTGGTTATTCCATTCAATAGAGACTGAAATGTTATGACTAAAAAAAGAAAGAAAGAAAAGAAAAAGAAAGAAGAAAGAGAGAGAGAGAAATATCGCAAAAGCTACCGTTACGCACACAAGTTGAATCAATTTGATTTTTTATAGTTTGGTGCACTCCCATACTATAATTGGGGAGTGGGAGTAGAATTCCAATGAACGTAAAATTTTGAATACTTTTTAAATGTCTTTTTTGTACATCGACACCGTAAGTTGAAAGAAATGTAGATGTTGAAAAGTGTATTTTGATGTCCATTTCACGTGGTGGCTCCCTTTGTCTTTTACTTTGTTGTTTGCAGGAGTGTGTCAAGACGAACCCGTGCTGCGACCCGACCACTTGCAGACTCATCAAGCACGCCCAGTGCTCGTCCGGACCCTGCTGCAGAAAGTGCAAAGTAGGTCCACACCTTTCCTCGTTCCTTTGTGCTGGGGAAAATATTTTTAAACCCCAGCCAACAAAGCGGGGTGTTTAAAATCTTTGTCTATCTGTCAGTAGCACCGATAGCTTTCAAACGAAAAACCGACTTGAATGGTTTTTTTTTTTTTTTTTTTTTTTTTTTTATGAATGCTGATTTTATTGATTTTGTTAATGGATTTTTTGAAATGAAAATTTAATTTTTTTCAGGTAATTTCGCATTGACATTTTAAAACTTCCGAGTTTTCAATTTTCCAATTCATGTTACATCAAAATTTATACCTCTGGGGGGTCACCGAAGCGGGAGAGCCATCCCTTCCGTGGAGGATCAAAATTGCGATGGCCTGTCTCCAGACCACCTCTAGGGGTGAGTCCCAGACCGTCGCCCATTGCCCACATGCGCAGCACTAGTGCGACGTAAAACCCAACCAATCTGTTAATCCAATTCATGTTAAATCGCGTTAGTTTTGCATCGGATTATGAAAAAGCTCTTTAAGAATTCCAGATTTTTAATCAATTTGGATAAAAATTCAACTTTAAATCGTAAATTCTTATATAGAAATTTTTTTTTTAAGCAATTAAAATCCGATTCTTTTAAATGTCACTCATATTTTAATGATTCCATTTAATATTAGATGTAAATTATTCCATTTAACTTTGATAAGTATTTAATGAAAGAAATGAGGCTAAGTATATTCTAGTGATTTAAACTGAAAAAAATAACTCTTAACAAAGTGTAAAGAGTAGCATTAGAATATTAGATAAAAGAGTTGGGGAATTCATTTAATACTTTGGTATATTATAAAGAGTGTCATTATTATACGAAATGAAAGATTTAAAGAAATGGATGAATTTTAAAATTATTTTGATGTTCATTCAAAAGAGTTAAGATGGAAGTCCTTCATTTTGAATTTTGTTAGAGAAGTGAAAAGTATTAATACCTTTTAGGATTTGAATTTTTGATTTTACTGAGTAGTAGAAAACTATATTTTATACAATGTTTATTGTCAATATTTAAAAGTTATTTCTGTTAACAGTATATAACTAGTATGTTGTGGCCACCACAAGACTTTCTTCTATATTTTCCTATACATATTCAATCAGTAACAATATTTAAAAAAAAAAAAAAAAAAAATGCGAATATTTTTTCTGTTTTTTTTTTTTTGGTTAAAAGTAAAAAAAATCGATAACTTTGTTTTAAATTATCACAGATTTATAGTTCAACCATTCGTTTTAAAGGTATTGACGAGATCTTTCGAATGATACACATCTTCAAAATTTAACCCCCCCGGGGGGGTACTTCCCCCCCAGGGGGGGAACCGATGCCCTCCCATGCACAATTTTTTTTTTCTAGTTAACTACTACTATCATCAATAATTCAAATTCATTTTACAATCACAAGTTTAAAATAACTCTCATTATGCCCATTTATACGGAATTTTGTCCTATGCTGCCATGTTAAAAATTTGCATAAAATGCGATTACAGCGCCACCTGTTGAGCTATTGATCCCCAAATCTAATGGGCACCAGTTCATGTCAGGTTGCAACTAAATACCAAGTTTGGTTAAATTTCATTCATTGGTTCGTGAGATACAGCGTCCACAAAAAAATGATACAGACAGACACACAGACAGACAGACAGACGCACAGACAGACATTTTTTAAAAACTATCAATTCGTGTTCAGGACATCCCAAAACGTGTAGATCCGTCAAAAAACGGAGGTCGAAAATTTTCGCGAATCCAATACTTTCTCTATATTACATATAGAAGAAAGTAAAAAATGGGAAGTGTGCGAAATTTTATTGGAAAATTAGGAATAATGACTCTCTATGGATTCCATTTTAATTTTAATAATTTATGAAAGTTTATAATTCTATTCTTATTAATAAGAGTTTTCAAAGAAGTTTGCTTAAAAATATTACAATAAGATTATCTAAGATCCGTTTATAAAGCAAATTATGGCATAGTGGTTAGGAGATTTACCAAATAAACTTATTGATTTCAATTCTTTTTACATCCTATATTTCTACGTAATATATTATTATTATTATTATTTTTTTTTTTTCAATTCCTACTATTAGTTCACATACTCTCCCTATATCTTGTACAAATCTTGCAATCGATTTTTAACTCACTTCCCTTCTAGCTAGAAATTTGAAACTTTCAAGATTTCTCAGTACACGGTGACAACACAATACTTCGAAATTTTTATTAGTTTTCTTATATTTAATTAAAATATGAAAATAATAACATCCTAATAGCGTTATTATAGCCATTAAAATATTAGGTATAATTTAATTGTTGCTAAAAAAAAAAAAAAAAAAAAAAAAAAAAAAAAAAATGACGAGTTCATTTTCTTTCGACCTACAAATAAATACATTTAATGAAACATGAACATTAAAATATTATAAAAAGTTAAATGATGCATCTCAGAAAAATGGACGTCATTATCACTTTAAAGATTTTATACACAGTGATAAGAGCTCTATGATTCATCAGAAAATGTAAAACATGGTATATAAAAAGTTATATATATATATATATATAATTATTTTTATTTCATTTTTCACACGCGCTTTTTATTACTTCCTTATACAAAGTATAAGGAAGTATAGTAATCCCGATTTGCGAAATGGATTTTGCATTTCACATTGCTCGAAAACGAATGATCGCTGAATGTTGCCAATTTATACGTGTGATTGTCATGATGTCTAGTTGTACACCTGCAAGTGTCGTCTTAACACGAGCTCTCGTTTTACAGATATAAGCGACTTTACACGATTTTTCGTGACGTCTGTATGTATGTGTGTGTGTGTGTATGTCGCATAACTCAAAAACGGTTGGTCGTAGAAAGTTGCGAATTGGTACATAGGTTTGTTATAACATCTAGTTGTGCACCTCCCTTTTTGGACTTTATATAATTTTCCGTTTTGGAGATATTTAGGAAAATTAGGTTCATTATGGCCAGAATGTATCAAAAAACGGTAATAACTCAAAAACGGTTTGGACAAATCTTGCAATTTATCGAAAATATAATTGAATAATTTGAAAGCGATGTTATAATTGGGAACAAAAAAAAAAACTAATAGTCCTCCGTCCTAAACTAAATTCTGCTTTTGCCAGAATTTACACAAAATCTTTTCAAAATGACATTGACATGAGTCCCCCCAAGGCACAACTATGACATGAGTGCCCCCCCCCCCCAAGGCCCAACTTTGACATGAGTCCCCCCCAAGGCCCAACTTTGACATGAGTCTCCCCCAGGCACAACTTTGACATGAGTCCCCCCCAAGGTACAACTTTGACATGAGTCCCCCCAAGGCACAACTTTGACATGAGTCCCCCCCAAGGCACAACTTTGACATGAGTGCCCCCAAGGCACAACTTTGATACGAGTCCCCTCAAGGCACAATTTTATTTTATTTTTCGTATGCATGCATTTTTTAAAAATATTTTTAGCCAAATGTTACGGGTCCAGTGACAATGTTTTTTAACATTATGTATATTTCTAAAAGTGTATAAGGAAGTCATGTGGTGCCCACATCAGATTTTTTCGTTAATTAGGAGGGGCTGAAAGTGTGGGGAAGAAATAGGCGTGAGCCAAAAGTGTGGGGAAGAAATAGGCGTATCCCCAAACTTGCGCAATGGAATTCGAAATTTCACCTGACTTACACGTTTTGAGGGGTCATGGCGCTGTAATATTTTAAAATTTCAATATTTCAGATTCTAATTATTTTTAAATTATTTTTAATAGATCATTCGAAAGGTATTTGAAAGTACTGCGCTCCGAAAGCAGTGGGGGCCCGGTCCGACTTTGTACCCGATGAGAAATGATTTTTTAAATTTTATTTTCTTAAGAATAAAACTGACTTGAGAAGGAATATGTGCCCGCAGCGCACGTATACCTCCACACGTGCGCGCGCATAGGTCTGCGCTGCCGAAGACAGTGGGGACCCGGTGTAAGTTTTTACCCGATCAGAAATGTTTTTTTTTTTTTTTTTTTTTTTTTTAGGGGGCACGAAGGGTCAGGGAAGGAAGCGCGCACGGGGACCAGGGCCGACTTTTTCCCAATCAGAAATAATTTTTTTTTTTTTTTTTTTTAATTTTCTTTTTTCTTAACTCTAAAAGTTACGGTTAGTTAATTTAGCGATTCATTTGAAAATACTGACCCCGGAAGCTCACTAGTAATAATAATAAATGGGAAGTGACACCCAAAAATAAACTACTACTACGAATTCTATAAATATAATATCCTCTTTCAGAAAGAATTTTTGTTCCTTTTTCGAGTCCGGTTTTTTTTTTTAATAACTTTGAACCAATGTAAGTTTAAAATCAAAATATGAGTAAAACCCCTTTTGCTTCAGAGAACCTGAAATTCAAGTCTTTTTCGAATTCTCGCGATAGTTGCTTCGGATTCTTTTTCAGAGCAACTCTGTACATTTCGCTAATGAAGGGTGAAAACAAGCTATTTTAACGTCACAGCAATGCAGAAAATTATGTAACATTTGATAACCTGGCTAAGTTTTACATACAAACGGAACGCTTGCAATTTCGATGACGTAAATTTTGCAAGTTTTTTGCAAATACAGTCGCCAGCAAAAATATCCGAGCACTAGCAAAAATTCCTGTGTTAAAAAAGTACACTTAATGCAGTTTTGTTAAATAAATCCTTGTCGAACCTTGTTCTTAGTCAGTCTAAGAACACGATTCGACATGGATCTTTTTTAACAAAACAGCGTTAAGTGTGCATTTTTCACATAGGAATTTTTGCTAGTGCTCGGATACTTTTGCTGGCGACTGAAGTCATACATTTGGAACGCTTCCAAACGGCTTTGCAATTGGAAGTGTTTCATTTGTATGTACCTCTATGTCTCTTTGAATGAAATTACATAATGATAACTATAACTACTACTATTTACAAATTCTTAACAACAGGGACCGATTTACTCACTTGGAGGCCCAGGGCACTCATGTTCAATGGGCCCCTTTTGCTCGTACTTTAATATTACAATAAACAAAACAAACCGCATATTTTTGATTCATGCGTCTAAAAATTCTCTTCACTTCACTTCACTTTTCGTTTTATTGGTAAGAGTAAGTGTTAACCATAGAATAATAATAAGAAGAAGGAGCATGGCAATACTCTTAATGCTTACAAACCCCTTCTAGTGAAATGCCAGCGAAAGCTACTTTTGCTACTCAAAACCTTAAAGTAGGGCCATAGAAAAATAATAATATCGCTGTTTGTTGTGGCAACACAACAGCTTATTAGAAACACTTATGCTCCTTCTTCCTTTATTATTATTCTATGGTGTTAACTAGATCCGATGCTTGTCTATCGGATCAATGTACATTGCCCCTGTGTATGTCTCTGCAGTGCGTGCCTCGAATTTAGTTAGCCTTAGTAAGAGTTTGGAATGCAGTATCGGTAGTATGCAGTTGTATTTGCGTTTAGTGAAAATATTGCAATTTTTTTCGATGAGCTAATAGTTTCCTTGAAACATCATACCGCTGATTTAAAAAACAACGATCATTATAACAAATTTGGAAATTTTTCATTTTAACTATTTTTTTACATGTATGATGGAATTTCTTGGAGGCCTCCCTCAGTGTTAGGGCCCAGGGCACATGCCCCGAATGCCCTGCCTTAAATCAGGCACTGCTTAACAATACAAACGTCACAAAAATTCGCGTAAAGTCGCAGATATCTCTAAAAACGGGAGCTCATATTAAGACCAAAGTTGGACATTATGACAGACATCATACGAATTAGCAACATTTTGCGACGATTCGTTTTTGAGCTATGCAAGATACAAATTCCATTTCGCAAATCGGGATTCCAATACTTCATCATACTTTGTATAAAGAAGCGAAAAAGATAATCTAACATGAAGAATTCCATTCCAACTGCAACAATGAATGTAAAAAAATAAAATATTTATTTATTCCATGGTTTTGAGAGATTCGTTCGTTGATTCAAATAATAAATGGACAATATTCCTGTGACGTCACCGTAGGTAAAATCGCCGAACACGTGGCCGATATTTTGTAAACAAATTAGATTCAAGATGCCATTTTACTGTTACGCATAACATTTTCCTAAATATTTCACGAGTGAAACTTAATCCGCGTTTGTAATGATCGATAGATAGCGCTTTCTCAACTGCAGTTGTTAGTAAATATAATAGCCACGTGTAATTTATTATTGTTCTTTCTTGTTGTTCTATCATTGTTTCAGCGTGAAAGCTATCAGTGGTATGATAATTTCACCTTAGCCCACCAGAGGGCGAGCATTTCATTACAATCGCGGATAATTAGCTATCTGTTCAAACAAGAGCAAAAGAAAAATGTAAACAACTGAATCGAATGGCGAAGTTAAGACTATTCATATCGTAAAATTGCAGAACATTTCATGTATATATATATACACACACATACATATATATATATATATATAATGAATAAAATATTAATAAGAACATTTTATACACATACACATATATATAGGCCTTGTAGCCTCAAACCCAAAGTGGGAATATGGTCCATATTCCTCCTTTGGGTTCGAGACTATAGGAAAACAGCTGTTTTCGGAAAACAATCCTCAACTCTTCCATAGCAAATCATTGTGGCCTACAAATTTTTATCTTGCAATATTATTTATAAGAGTTACAAACTATATGAAATTGAAGTAAGAGTGATACAGTGATACCTTTGTTTTGTTTTTAATCCAGTTTTTGTAATATACTTTAATATTAATCAACATATGTAATATTAAAAGTTGCCATGTGAACTGTGACGATGCTAACAAATTTAAATGGATGTTCCATTTAATAAATTCCTTTATTAAAGTGATTGAAATTCTAATTATTTAAGCTTTGATGTCTATATCCAATGTACTTAGTCAATGACATCTTTTTTCTATTTATTAATTTGTAATGTGATTTGTTTGTAATCTTTAATTTTGTTCGCAATAGGCTTCGCTATTTTCGTTTTAAACATTGACATTAGACTCATGATACATAATTGATGATTGATTTACTTTTTACGCATTTTTTGACGCGTTTAATTTTTATTATCCTTTATCCATTATATATATATATATATGTGTGTGTGTGTGTGTACATAAAATGTTCTGCAATTTTACGATATGTAATAGTCTTAACTTCGCCATTCGATTCAGTTGTTTACATTTCGCTTTTATTCTTGTTTGAACAGATATCTGATTATTAAGTTTCACTGGAGAAATATTTAGACTGGAAAATGTTATGCGTAACAATAAAACGGCATCTTGAATCTAATAAACATCGGCCACGTGTTCGGCGATTTTACCTACTGTGACGTCACAGGAATATTGTCCATTACACATAACAAATTCATGAGTTCATTTACGGAGAGAATCGCATGCAGAAATGCGAAAACCAACTAGTTGTTAGAATAAAACGACACAAATATTTTAACATTATTATTATTATTATTATTATTATTGTAGAATGTAAGGTTTTCAAATAGGAAACGTAATTATACTTGAAATAAATACATTTATGTTGTTGCAATCGGTTGCTTAATATAATCTATTGTAAATTTTACAAAAAAACGTGGGCAACTGGGGACCTATTTTCCAAAACGGGATCTTCAGTGGGGACGTGTATATTGGGGAACAGCTGCTAAAAGTTGAAACTGTCCCCCAGAAATGTTTACTGTATAATGTTGTTTGTGTGTGAATTTCTGTTTGATGCTTGAAATTAATTGTTCTTCTATTTTCGCAACAGCTATTGTCTCCCGACAACTTGTGCCGACCTTCGAAAGGAGAGTGCGACATTCCGGAATTCTGCGATGGACAGAGCGGAGAGGTGAGTGCCCACATTTAATCGAAAAGTGTGTGACAAACTGACTACGTGAAGAATCTAGGCTTGAGTGGGAGTCTTTTCAAAGGATCACGATACAATTTCGCCGAAGTATCCCACCGAGAATTTTATCTCTATCTAGAGTTAAAGTAGTGTTTATAGAATTTAACAAATTTTCTGGCAATTCAGAAATTTGAAGCAACTGAACTGTTTTATTGGGACCAGGGTCCGACTTAGACTACCTGGAGCCCCGGGGCAAGCTTATTCTGGGGGGGGGGGGCTTGCAGTGGCATAATAGGCCTTAAAGTTGCAAAATTTCTATTTATGCCTGTTGGGGGGCCCAAGGCAACTGCCCCGTATGCCCTGGCGTTAGTCAGGGCCTGATTGGGACAACACATCCCAGGAGATTTTCTGTGCCACTCTTGAGCACTGCAATTTACATATACCATTCCTGCTCTGTTGACAATACTTTGAAAACCATAATCAAAAATAGAATCATCGTATAACACACACAGGATTCAACTGGCATCATCCAATTGCTAAACAGGTATTATCAGCTACAGTTCAAATAGGAGGTTGCAATGGCTGTCCGTTGAGTAGCAGTGTGTAACCTGTCTTCTCGCTGTTCAATTTCCTTTCAACATGTCCCTGAGACCTCATCTTTTGGCTTCTTCTTGCCTTCATGTTGCTGCATGTTGAGCATTTGCACGAAACATGGAGTGTCGCTTTTCGTAAGTTTCTTCTGGTTTTCGAACAGATTTCCTTTCAGCCCGTTCAGATTCATCTTATCGTCTAGCCACTGTCCTTTGAGCATCTGTACGCGTCATTCGCTGTTTGTTAGATTTTTCTTTTCACGGTACCCTTTCTTTCTTTTAACTAATTTTAAACAGAAATTTTGTCATAAAATAAGCATATGTGTTTAAGAAGAAGTTTATTTTAAAGAATAGTGGTGAGATAGTTCTTGAAAAGAGCGGGTCCGTGGAAGCCCTAATATATGTAATCGATATACTACAAGAAATAAATATATTCCGCAAATATATCATCTACTTCCATTTTCTTCTAGAAGAGCGAGAAGGAATTTTGTTAGCTTTTGCAATGTTAAACAGAAGCCATCATTACATAAATTTCCGAATTCCGCTGTAGAGTGCAAAACTTTATCGAGTGGGCCAAATCTGATCCGGCGAGTGCGGGTTGGACGCCCCACGATACATGATGCTCTTCTTAGTGAGTATTAAAAAGCAAACAAAAAAAAAAAAAAAATTGCAGCGCTAAAACCGTTTCCCTCTCTCTGCTTCTGAAAACACTTCCATAAAGCTGCCAAAAACTGCAAGGTTGTCACATATAAAAGGTTATCAAGTTTCGTTTTTCTATTAAAAGAAAAAAAAAAAACTGACAGCCAATTTCAGTAGTCCTAATTTTCACTTCATAATTTTTAGCCGCCCAAAGCACGGCTTTGGAAGTTCTATAATTGCTCTCGCAGACAGCTTCCTTTGACTACGCGATAACAATCCATTAAGCACAGCTTCCGACGCTGTCTTTGCTCGCAGTGACAACAAAGATCGTAAAAAGGGCGTATCAGACCCAGCAACTTTAGAAACAACCAATTTTTGAGCGGACTTTAGCGCCGATTTTTCTCGACGAAAACACCGTAGAGGTTACAATAGACGGGTGAAAAGTTGGATGAAAGAAGACTAACTTCTGACGCTTATCACTTTTCCTTGGCGCGAATGAAATACGCAATAATTAGTGTTAAAATTCCCTTTCATTTGTGTAATAATATCGCATTATTATTTATATTTTGATCTTTGTTACAACTATTGTCATAACGCTATACGAAAATAAAAACGATTAATTCAAAATTCTTATCATTTAACGGTAAAATAAACGTGCTTAACGATAATATTTGCTCTTCAAATCTCCACTTTAAGCGATTCCCGTGTTCCGCCATTTTGGAAATAGGACGTATCAAAATAGCGCATCCTGATTGGATGAGTCTGTGGAAAAATTGTGTGTAGAGACAATTTTATCAAGACAGCTCTGAAAAAGTTGGGCAAGTTCGGTGCGCGCTATCACACTGGGAGTAGAGACAATTTTTTCCGAAAAATCGGCGCTGATCAGTGGTTGGTTCTAAAATCGCCTATAAACTCGTCGTGTCTGATACGCGCTTTCTGTCAATCAAAGATCGATAACAGGGATAAGCAGAAACGTCTTAGCAATCATTAGATCGGGCCACTGAGGAGCTCTTTTCTCTTTATTTAATTAATAAATAAAAGTAGAAACGACTCAAACAATAAATAATTCGCTGATGACTCAGCGTCTTTAAAACTAGTAAAATAATTTGCATACATTACAATATTTGCAAGTTTCATTCATTTTCTTCTGTGTTTAAGTTATTCATTTAGATCTGTGTTTAATGTAACAAACCTAATGTGCCTTTTCAAATGTCATAAAGCATGTTTTCTAAAGAAAATTGAATGATTAGCATTAATGATTTTTTTACAGGGCCACACAAAAATATTCCGACAAAGGGCCTGCACTTTTACTGTGTTAAACAGTAGAGTTGGATAGCATTTATGATTAGGATAATGTAATCATAAACATAAGGATGCTTTGATATTATGATAATTTATGTGAGTCATTTATGGCTTACGAAGTACGGTTTAAAAATGCATAGATTTCTTTTCCTCTCTTTTTAGTGCCCGGCCGATGTGTTCAAGAAGAACGGAGCCGTGTGCAGCGAGGGTCTCGGCTACTGTTACCAAGGAGAGTGTCCGGTCTTGAAGACACAGTGTGAAAACATCTGGGGAAAAGGTACGCTCAATTCATCACTATAGTGTTACTTACTTAGTAGGAATCGTACACAACCCATGTGGCAGTTCTAGTGCGACGCCCATCCGAAATCTAGTTTTCTCTAAATTCGTTGAGAAAATGTTGCACAGTAAGTGGTCAAATTATTAGACTTTTTGTAAAATAAAAATAAATAAATACTGAACAAAATGGCCTTGAACATTAGACATGCAAAATTATTCATAAATTCATACTCCAGTGTCGATTGAGTCACGAATTTGAGATCAGTTCTTGACTCCTGTTGTTGACGTGGTGCAGTGCAGAGCCATCTACTTATTCGCCTACAACAGTATTTCTTGTTAGGGTACTTGAAGGCAATTTTCAGTGCCAGTGTCCAGCTAGACTTCCTCGTGATCCTGATGTAGACAGATTCCTTTTCTACGCTCGCCTGCATCTGGCTGTTCCTGTTCCACTTATAGTGGTACTCCGATGCACTTTTCACTGCCAGGTTTCGCGGTATCCTTGAGTTTAATGGACTGCTTCGAGATGATAGAAGGCAAACCCAACCATGTGGTTCCTTCTGGCGGACCCTCCCTTAAGGACCCTTCAGAGAGTGGCTTCAACTTCGGTTTCTTTTGATATCCCTTTGATGTGGAAATCAAATTGACGCGAAGCAGCAGAGAGATTTTCTCGGCTGACAAACCTCCTACTGCGATCGAAATTGGGTCTCTTTTGCAAAAGAGCAATAAAAAGTAATGTCCTTCATTGTAAATGTGCGCAAAATGTGAAGGGTCGCTTTCGGGCAATGGATAATTTATGAGTTTTGAAGCTGTGCAGAGTTGCCAGTCTCTGAAGGGTCCCTTAGCGGAAATGCCGCTCCTGTCTGTGGAAACATGGAAGAAATATGAAGGATAGAATGAGTAAAATACGATGTGAATACTACAATCTAGAATGTCGTCACTACAACCTCGTGGCACAGTCTGAGATGACAGAGGATGAGAGCGAGGGGACTGAATTTTAAGTTGGAATACAACATCAGAAAGCAGTGGTGGAGCTATGTGGCTCTCGGTGATGACTCGCCTCCATCCGTCCCTATCGGGACTGATTCGGCTCAGGCTCTGGAAGAGACTTGCTCGTCTGAAGAGGTAGCGCCATAGCGACCCAATCTCTTTAAGAGCAAGAAACCTCTTGAGCCTGATATTGAATCTGCTGAATTCCAGGCTTTACGTCTGTCACTAAACGTAGGTTTAAAAAGAAATAGGCTTCAGATCTCTTAATGGTCAGGATGTGCCCCCCCCCCTTCTAATAGGGAAGGTCGAATCGACTGAGGTTAGGAAAATTAATTTGCCTCCTCTTTTCATCATTCCGCCTCCTGTCACGTATTAATGGATATATATTTAAAAAGTAAATCCTCAGGATAATTTCTAAAATGAACTGCTTCAAACGAAAACTGTTATAGGGTTTTACAGAAGTATTTATTGGATGAGAAATTTCAGTGTAAAACTTTCCTTGTGGATAGAGAACTTCCTCTCCACACACAGTTTGATCGAATTAAATCAGCCCTGGAACGGCAATATTGTTCTAAGCAGAAAAAACATTTCACGCCACTTTCCAAAATCTCAATTCTTAACTCCAATATTTCGGACAGTATTTAAATATCACCAATCTTATGGAAATGGGAATCAGTGTCGAAGAATACCGCGCAGAAAAGGCCACACACATGGTTTCAATTGCCAAGGATTTTTTTTTCATTCTTTCGTAGCTTGCACCTTTCTCCTGAAATGCGCTAACAAGGAAAGTATGAATCAGCAAAATTGCTATTGAAACCAAACCGAGCTTAAATTAAGGAGGACGGTCGGAAACATAGGGTAGAGTGCCAAGTCGTTACAACAACATCCATGGGGGCGAGATAGGACAGTTTGTTATTTCTGTAAAAAACAACAAAACACGGACCTTTGTAAGAGCGGGTGATGCAGTGGTAGCATGCTTGACTTGAGATCGACTCCCCGCAAGGGTGTTTTTTATTTTAATTATTTTTTTCAATTATTATTATTATTATTTACGTTCTTAATTACATTAAATTACTAATTTGAGAGAAATATTTATTATATTAAGATTTTTTTTTTTTTTTTTTATTCCAATTAACAAAGTATTGGTCATAAATTTAAGAAATATATATTTTTATTTATTTATAAAAATGCTATTTTAAAGCTATGAATGCAGTTTCTAATTTATAACAATTATGATTAAAAGTAGAAAAATCATGAAACCATAAGTATTTTTCACAATGAGAACAAGAAATATAAGAAAATTGATCACAATTATTTGAATTATAATTTTGTTCACTGTCAATCATTGTTCACCACGAACATTTTATTAAATACTAGCAGGCTTTGCCCGCTTCGCTGGTCACTAAATTTAAAGGAAACTCTTTTCTATATAGCTTTATAAAAATAAAATAAAATACTAAAATTGCTCAAAAGCTTGCTTCGGATCCCTGCTGCCTTCGGTAGCGATTTGGTCATCCGCTAAAACTCGGGCGCTTGTCCCTATTACCTCAGACAATGGTTTACCAATAGGCTTGCATTAAGTCCTTATTAGATAACAGTTTCGAAATAGATAGTATCGAAAAAAAAAAATGAAGTATCCCCTTTATATTTGAATCCCAGTTACATATGAACAACACTATACGTGGTGCACATAATATTTGCTTTTACGTTATTTCCTATGTTTATTTTGTTTATCCCCGATCAACCATAAAAATGATAACAATTTCACGCTAAATATTATAATATGCTATCACCGGCTACGTCTGTTGCATGAGACAATTAATTTTTTGTGGTTATTAGTATTCATGGTTTGTAAGCATGATCATAGTACCGCCTTAATATAGCTCTCTTTGGCGACTTTTGAATTTTTGTCACCATTTTAGATTTTATCCCTTGTAAAAATAAGACTTAATACCTTGTAACAATATGCTATGAGCGCTATTTCTGACATATTTTAGACAACTAAACTTTTAATGGTTATATATATTTCCCATTAAGCATATTTTTATTTTCATTTATTTATTTAAATATTGATGAAATTTGAACTTCAATTTGGTCTAGTGTTGTACAGGCTGTATACTACACGTTTGTGTTTGTGAAAGAAAATTTATAAAATACATACATTAGTTAATTTTAAAAAATCTAATTGTCCGATCGATAAGCTGTTTAATCCGTTGGATTCACAAAAATTTGATCTTTCATTTGGTATCTTATTTGTAACGATACGACTGATATTTCTAATTTTTTAAATTTACTTTCCTCATTTTAAATACATGTAATTTTTATTGTTCACGTTTTTTTTTTTTTTTTTTCCGTCGAAAAAATAATGATAATTTTTTTGGCAACAATTAAATTAAGGAATAAAATTAAATATTTTAAATAAATGTAATTTTTATTGTTCACTTTCTTTTTTCTTTTTTTCTGTCCAAAAAAGAATAATTTTTTTTTGGCAACAATTAAATTAAGGATTAAAATTAAATGGCCAATTTATCAGTTATTAGAAGGTTTTTATTTTAACATTTTAATTAATTAAAAGAAAACTAAAACAAAATTCGAAAATCCGGCTTCGAGGTGCATCAGGGGAGGTCATTACGAATCAACATGCAAATTTTTGTAGCTCAGCCATCAGCCGTTAGGAACACACCTAAACTTTATTGAATAGCAATAAAGTTCAAATTGACTCTAGAAAACGTTTGTATGGGAAATAGAAAAGGGCTGTTTTTAGGGTTTTCCCGGAAATTATTCGATTTTTTCTCGCCTTTTAAACCTTCCCTAGACCTCCACGAACATTTCAAGACTAAGATAAGATAAATCCGTTCAGCCGTTCTCGAGTTTTAGTGAGACTAACGAACAGCAATTCATTTATATATATATAGATTTGGCTTTTCGTCGAGATTACTACATTTGTAAAAATCATATTTAAACATATACTAAATTTTTTGAAATGTAAACTAATTATAAATTAGTGAAATCATTTTGAGAAAATTTTTCATTGTGTACAATTTTATTCTCAGTTCTTCCGACCCCACCAAATTTGACAGTTGTTTAATGAAATATTTGAAATAAAAGTTAGCACATTCGCTGTCAATCTCACGTGACTGCCATTTGAAACAATATTGAGCATCACGCGCTGGCGCATGATCGACACCGAATGTGTTAAATGCGACGTCGAATAATTAAGCAACAGCTGTTCTTCATTCAGGATTTTTCAAGCGAAAAATTGCATGAATAATAATGCAATTGAGAGCAAATGATTAACTCTTGCTATTAATGACGTCGATAAAAAATAGTAATTAAAAATTTACATAAAACACTACCACAAATCATTAACAAAATTTTATCTAAATGACATAAAAATACTTCCCGTTAAATTATTAATTTCTTAAAATTTAATAAATAAATAAATGATAAAAAATTAAAAAAAATATTAAATTGTCCACGTTGAAAAAAAAAACTTTTTTAAAAAATATAATTAAGATTTTCTCTTAGAATAATAATTTAATTTGATTAAAAATCTAAAATATATATAGTATATATATATATAAATAAATAAATATTTCAGTTGAAATAAAAAAAAAATACAAAACGCTTTTGCGCGGACTCGATCTCAGGACCTCCGTATCACAAGCCAAGCACGCTACCACTGCACCACCCATTCTTTCTACTATGCGTGTTTTTATAGAAATATTAGGAGATCCAATCTCGCCCCCAAGGGAGTTGTTGCAGCAATGTTTTCGACCACGTTCTTTAATTTAAGCTTGGTTTGGTTTCAATACTTCCCAGTGCCGAGTATAGTGTGCCGAGGACCACAGCTCCAAGGACTGCAACGAAAGAATTTGGTACGCCCTGCAGTTGCATGCGCTATGTGTGGGGAAGATCATCCGGCGAATTATCAAATATATTCCCGAAGAACAACAAAAAAGTAAAAGCATGAACAACTGACCTATGAAGTTACAAACCTTAGAGGAGAGATACTGATTTCTCCTCTAAGTTACAAACAGACCACGCCCGTTCTTTTTCGGGTGTTGCCAAGAACTTCGTAGCCGCTCTCCCTAGCAAGGATGCTCATTCGACCACCGACTTCATTCATTTTTAAAAAAATGACCTACCCTGATTGGGTCTTTCAAGCATTTACGAATGCTTTCCCGCCACTCCGAAAAGCATCCACGGAAGTTGACCGGCTACATATTCTGTGGAGTGAAAACTGCAATAGATCTTAAGTTTTTCGCCACCCATTTTGTAATTTCTTTTTCGGCTCTGCCCATGTTCCCGTCGCCTCGGAACTTGAACTTTTCCCTCCATTGGTGTATGGAATGCCAACGGACTTGATGATAAAGCGAACGACCATAGGGATTTTGTAATTCGTAACAATTTGGATTTAATTTTGGTCACTGAGACCCACTTTTTCCAGGGATATACTGTCCGTGTAGTCAAGTACGAAATTTTCAATGCAGACAGGGCTCATAGACATTTTGCTGGTGGTACTGCCATTTATGTTAAAATTGGTTTTAATGCCTTTTTCGTTAAAGTCCCTAATCTACATTGCATTAAGGGCACGCCCATTGTTTTGGATTTCTCCAGTATTCCAAATTTATTAATGGCAACTACCTATGTTCAAAGTGGTAGACAAAGGGCAAAGAGCAAGATTGATTCCCTCTCACTAATATTTTTCCAAATTTTATCCTTGCGGGTGATCTTAATGCAGTGCATACTTTTATGAACTGCCCCCGAACAACAGTACTCATGCGCAAATTCATGAATATTATTTTATTAGATCCCAACACATTCTGGATTTTACCCTCACCCGCAATTTCCCTTTTGCCTGCAGCATATAAACTTTGAATGATATAGACTCTGATTACCTCCTGGGTACTCCAGTCGGCCTATCGACAGACACACCAAATTAGTTTTTTTAGGCTTTTTTTCTGTTTTATTATTGGAGTCAGCTAAAACAGTCTGTAGCCAGAAGACGAATCTGTCTTTGACTTTTACTCTAAAGCTCTCACTGAGTTGTCTGTCCATCCAACCAAATTGCAATCGAACAAAGACCAAGCGATCCTCGCAGGAAAAGGCAGATACGGATATCTTCTAATTTCTCCGATTCTCGTTCTTAGGTGCGGATGCGTCCGACTCCATCTGCTTCGAGAGGTTGAATGTTCAAGGGACGCCCAACGGAAACTGCGGAAGCAACGAACGGGGAGAAATCCTCAAGTGCACCGAACAGTGAGTACCTCATACTTTGTACCTCATTTAATGCAATGGGTTTCTACCCAAAAATTATTATACTTGAAAATTGAAAAATAATCATTTTTATATTTATTTCACTGACGTACGTGGCGCAGTTATTGCTGAAGTAGCGAATGAGGGCGCAAACAAACGAAGTGCATCCAAAGTTTTTTTCGGAAAAAGAAAAAGCTGAAAATTTTAAGCGGAGAAAAAAGGAAATGAACCAGAAAACAATTACTTTGCGATCATTTAGGCTCAATAATGGCTAGGCAAATGAAAGCGCACTCATGAAAATTGTAATGGACCACTGTAGAATCATTTACGAAACGTTGCCTTAACAAGAACTTTGGAATCTTTATCTGAAACTGATTTCGCAAAAGGTTTTTGCAACGATGTAATAAAGTAAGAGGCAGCCTAATAGCACACTTATCCATAGTACATCCTGACGATGTCCTTGGATGTCCACAGGATATCCTGAGGATATTTTAAGGATGAGATGTGCTGTTAGGGAGCCTAGTCCTCATTTTGCTCCCAATGGGATTAGAAGTCATGCTGCCTGTTTAGGCTTCCATAAGCAAAGTCAGATATCCCTTTGCGGCGCAAGACAATTCCGATCATTTAAATTATACTGCCACCGGGATTCATGAACTAAATTAAACTAAAAGAAATTTTAAAGTTAAAAAAACCGGCCTTTTCTGTTATGTTATAAATATAAATTTTTGCTAAAAAATTTCCGGGATGAATTTTTGCAGCTGGATCTTAAATTTTGCGTCCTCGCAGCGAGGACACCGCGCGTTAAGGGGTTAAATCAGTCCTTTCCTTTGTGATATTAATCACACACAATTAATGCTAATATTAATCTTAAAAATATGGACATGGACAATAGGCACTTGATTGTGATTAATTATGAAGGACAAATTAACAAAGGCTGGGAAAAGCGGGACTGAGTGCGAAATTTTGAACGAGTTTGTTGTGTTATCTAAGATGGGCTTTAAGTTTTCTAAGAAATTTCAAGTCCGTTCAGTTGTTGTGGTTTCTATCTTCCACTTTCTAGACCAAGACAGGGTGATAAATACTATCCACTGCATGTAACTGCGGGTAATTTTGTTTCTCTTCCTCAGGAATTCATACTGTGGCTTCCTGCAGTGCAGCCAGGGTGAGAAGAACCCCTTGCTGGTGGACGAGCCGCCTATCCACTTCGTGGTGCACAAGATCAACTTCAACGGCTTCCTCTACGAATGCAAGTAAGGACACATTTTCTGACTCAGGAGAAAGAAAAATATTTGAAACTTTTTAGTTCCCCATCATACTATAGGTATGGGGAACTTAGGTAATCGTGAAAATTTTCGACCTCGGTTTTTTTACACGTTTTCAGAATCCGAAAATGACAAAATTTGGTGTCTGTCTGTAGGGTGTCTGTTAGTGTGTTAGTCTGTGTACACGATATCTCAAGAACAAATTGTCGCAGAGAGGTCAGATCAGTTTTAAAATATTACTTTCGACACTGGCAAGAACTCTATTCATTTGCAACATTCGAATTTACAAACTTCGTAAGTTATTAGAAATTTACGATTTTCTTAACATGGGAGAATAGGACAAAAATTCACTTAAACGTGCATTAAATGGAGACTTTTTACTGTAAAAATGTCAGACCAGTTTTAATATATCAGTTTTGATGCCGGAAGGAACATCAGTAACTATAAATAGGCTACTTTGAAAATTTCTCAAGTTATTGGAAATTTACGAATTTCTTAACATGGCAGTATAGGGCAAAATTTCACATAAACATCCATTTTGAGAGATATTTTCATCGTAAAGATGTCAGACTACTTTTGAAATATTATTTAGGACACTGGCATGAGTATTAATGACTATGAATTTTCCAATATAAAAATTTCGTAAGTTATTGGAAATTTACGAATTTCTTAACAATACTACACTTTTGGTCGTCCCGTGCTTCTTCCTTTACAAACACATCCGGTCTTTTCGAATTGCCTATACCATCGGCGGGTGTTTTTGTCACACGGGGGATCCCATTTAAACTTTAAACGAAACGCACGTTGAACTGAAATTACAGATTGACTTTTAGCAAGTTGCAGAACACAAAGCGCTTTACGCTCAGAAGTCGCCATTTTGCGTATGTGGCGCTGCAAGCGAGAAAACAACAAAGCAGTACTCGCACATGCGTTTATCTAAAACTGTTTGAGTGACTCTTTAAATGGGACCTTAAACCACCACTCTACAACGCTTATAGATGATACTATTAAAATTTACAACTGGGACATATAGTGTGCATCTGAATAGCAAGCTTTATTTTCATTGTGATTTGTACAAAATAAAGGCATTAAAATGGGGTTTATAAAAATACCTCTTAATGAACGCAATACTTTAAAATATTTTCGGGTGTCCCTGTACACAAACCGGTGGTGGTATTGACCCATTTTCAACAGGGGACATCCTACTGTGAGCTTGATGAACATAGGTCGGTTTCAAGGAATTTCATGAATATTAAAGAGCGGACAGACAGAGAAACTGAAGATATAAACACTTTCGAGCTTCGTTAGAGAATGGTAAAAATGATGCAATCAATATTGTACATTCGAAATTCTAAAACTTGATATCTAAATCACTATATGTGGACCTAAAGTTCAAAAATGTTTGTAAAATAACAGAGCATCCCTCTCAGTGTCACATGTTTTACTAATTTAAACAAAAATGCATCTTTAAAAAAAAAAAAATCTTCCACACAACCCTAAAATAGTGTAGTAATCAGTTGTACTTCGATCCACTGGTGACGTTAAAATCCATTCCACTTTCCCACTATTTCACCAAACAATGCCTGTTTCGATAAAATACTTCCTTAACAAAAATCCTTTATGTTACTTTTAGGAATACATTTTTCAGAAAGTGTAGATTTCAGTAAAACATTTTATTATTATTATTATTATTGGAGCAAGCTTGTGCTTTGGATTTCATACATGGGTCATGTTGAGTGATTTGTTGAGATTAACGAAGCATTTCTCTTTCAGGGCCCGAACATTTTCCGGCAAAGAGGTGAGCGAAGGCCTTGTGAGGGAAGGTACCAAATGTGGCTACCAGAAGGTGAGCTTTGACTCTTTCAAACATAAGACATTCATCGACTCTATGACACTTTGAATATCCTTCGCTTTCTTGATGCATACAAATGACATTTCTTTTTCTTATCCCTTTTTCTTCTGTCGTTCCAATAAGAACGCTAATTTCGATACATTTCTTTTAAGTGTATCGAAATTCCTCTTCATGTTCTTGCCCAAATGACACTCTTCACCCTAGACTCAAAAGAAAGTGAAAGACTGACGAATGACCGTGGTCTCACAGAAAATCTTAGCACTCAAAAATGAAGAATGCATGTGAGCAGCACAAGACTTAATTAATTATACGCAGTGTTTCAAAAACCTTCCTATATATCTGTGTAGGGTAAGTCGTGTTGACATTTACAAACGCTTAACTCGGAGTTCAATGAGAATGAAATAGGCAGCCTTCAACAAAGGTGAGCAGGTTCTGGCAGCCCTAAACAACTATTTATTTCCAAGTGTGTCGTCTCAGCCAAGAGATTGAGCTTTCCCTCACTTGTATTAAAAGAAAATAATTTTATTCTACGTAGCAATTGTCTGCATTGTCATTAGGAAATAAAAAACAATTAGTTATACAATGACCGCCAAACATAGCCATGGGAATACTAAAAAGGGATATATTATGATAAATCTACATGCAAATTTGAAACATTTTACGTCCACCCTTTTTCAGTTATATACAAGATACTCCCTCCCGAATATTTTTTTTCTAAATCATCGTATACGTAGGCAGTTGGTTTCTTCGATCCATTCATAATAATGCCTAGTTTAGGATGATATACTTATTTCGTTTCCGGGTCCTCTACTTATTAAAACTTAAACCTGCTTGTTCTTGTTTTTTAATTGCAATACCCATCTTTTGAGAAATGGCATAGTTTATATATATTTCTTAGAATTATAAGCTGTCGAAGTAGGGGGATACTAATGTTAAATGAAGGTGACAAATATTAATTCATAATTATCTTCCCCAAAAAATTAGTATATTTTTTATGCATTAGAATGAAGTGCATGCCTATTTTTGATTATTTGCATTATGAAAATTATGAATATTAAAAATGAATCAAAATCTAAATAGGTAATTTTTGCCCCATCCAAAATATGGGTTTTCAAATTGACAGCTCATTCCTATCATTCCATTCCATTTCTTATCGCTGCTATATCATCTCTAACCTCACTTGTACACGAATTAAAACAGTCCCATTTCTTAGCTAGCATTAATTTTGGCGTTCCCTTCAAACATCATGTTATTTAACACTTTAATTGCCATCGGAATAGAGAGAGGTCCAATTTAACTGATTTAAACACGAAGAGATACACCCATTCAAATATAATAGTGCTACAGAAACATGGACATTTTTGTGTGTGGTAGCAGTTTCATAAATAAACATTCCCGAAAACAACAAGAAAGTATCACTCTAACTAAAAAAATCACGATAACAGAACGAATATCACTTGTTCAGGAATCGAGTATTACAGAATCTCTCATGAGCAGCTCACTCGAGTCGAATTTTGTACTATTGAGGGTGAAAATAGAAAAAGGGCTTACAGATTCTGGAAACTTTGAATCATTATTTTCTGTCGAATTGGGTTATGAATCTCGCCAAGTCGCCCAATGGATCGCCCACACAGATTTTAGTCTTGGCATTGAATTTGGCAACTGAATGATCCCATTCCGTGAATAATTGTAGTTTAGGTTTATTAAATTTTGGAAGCTCTAACTTCAATAAGAAGAGAGCTCAGGAATTTTCCAGAATAATTCATTGGTTTCTAATCCAAAACTAACTTTCTCAAAAGTTATATAAATTGTAGATTAGAACCTGCCTACTTATTTACATATTACTTTCTGTTTCTACATGGTATTACAGAAAAAATGGAAACACGTGACAGTTGTTTTACTTCTATGTAGGTAGTAAAGATAAGCGTCGGTGGCAGATTTTGCGACATGGCACCCAAATTTGGAAAAAAATGGAGTTTAGGATTTCCAAAGTTTAGAATCTCTAACTTCAATAGGAGCTGAGCTGTGGAATTTTCTGAAGTGATTCATGGTTTATAGCACAGAATTACCTCAAAAATTCTATAAACCACTGACAATACTGTCGATGAATTCAAATTCTATTCAGACTTAAAACTGAGCGGTTGATCACTGATCCAGAATTAGCGCAATGTATGCTCTATGTTGTGCTTAACGACGTTTACCTGACTTTTATGATATGAATAACATTTTTATAACTGTTTCGAGCCCATCTATTGCTTATTGATTTTTAGGGTACTAAGAACAGTTATATTCGATAATTTCAAGGATATTCATTAGATAAAGTGCATTTGCCGACTAGAATCTGCTTACAAAAATGTCGACATTTTTCATAAAAATATCTTTATAGGCTCTTTCATTAGCTTATGTTGAAATCTCTAGGGTAGGCCAAAAAATTTGTATTTTTTTTTTTTAATGGAGATTCATTAGATAAAGTGTAGTAAAGTTTTTACGAAAATAATATTCATTGTGACTAAACATTTTGTAATTTTGGTCATTAAAATATGAAAATAATAATCTTACATCAGCTTTAAAGTTCATTAATCTGTTGCCAAAAAAAGTTTAAGCATTCATTTCCTTTTTCACACATTTAAAAAACCATATTTAATTAAAAATTAAATTCTGCATCCTAAAAAATGGACCTTATTATAACTTTAAAAATCTTACACACAATAATAAAGTGGTAATGTACCGGGTGACCCACAAGTCCGTTAACATTTCAAAATTCAATAATCCATGTAGGTAGAGAGAGAAAAATTTACACACACGCCTGAAATGACATAGTGTTTTATTCAAGCCAAAAAGACCAACAGATGGCGCTTTATAGGATAACAAAAGCAATCATTTTCACAACTGATTCGTTGAAAAGAGATGCGACGTGCGATTTCACGAGTGGAGTTTTTGTATTTCCTCTTACGGCTCAAAATCAAATGTTGCAAATTTATGTATATTTGTGACTGTCATGACATCCAGTTGTTTGTATACCTGGTCTTATCACGAGCTCGCATTTTAGAGTTATCTACGATTTGCAAGATATTTCGTATCATAGTTCGTACAGTCTTTGAATTTTCTGCACCAGTATTATTATTTAGCAAATTTTGATATTAAAGAAGCCTTTGGAAAAAAAATTATATTGTATAAAAATACTGGTGGGAGAGTCCTTGAAAAAAGGATGTGGTATGTGTATCTCACACGACTCAAAAAACACTTGCCACCAGCTATTTAATTTAGTTATTTGTTAATTCATTTCGGTGGCATTATCTGTTTTCGTTATCCCATTTATGTGAATGTGTGTTTGCAGTTTCTTATTTATTTTCAATGTGATTTCTGTGTTTTTGACAGCTGTGCATCAATCAGACGTGTACGAGTCTGAAGGTCCTGGTGTCGGGCAGATGTCCGGACGACTGTTCCAGCCACGGGGTAAGTCACTTTACAGAAATGTTTACATCCTATGCAGTTAGTGCTTTTCTCTCAGAGTCCAATGAGCGCATAATACACATGCGTCACGTCGAGGTTTGCTGTGAATTTATGAAAATAGGGGCAAAACTCTGAGGTCATCCCTCTTCGTTTGCGACTCACATCGGTGAACGAACAGCAGAAGTTTGTGACTTCCATTACCCACCATTATAATAGGATCAAAAACCATAAAAGGGACTTAAAGAAGTAGAAACCTAAAATTTTTTCGGAAACACATATAAAACGAAGCTTACATACAGCGAGGTAAAAAATAAGAGAAAAAAAAATGGTAGAGTTATTTTTTGAAACACAAATTTCCGAGATCTGAAGATGACCTAAGCAATCCTGCTTAGGTTTCGGAAAATTAACAGTCATCCGACTGTTAATTTTCCTCAAATAACCACGTAATACATGAGAAAGAAATGGATTTATATAACAATTTTCAAGAAAATCCTTACAGCCATTTTTGAGACACACCAACTTTTACAAAAAATCAATTATTGACCGGAAAACAATAATTACATACAAAAGGATATTTAAAAGTGAGTTAATAGGGCGAGTTTGAAAAAAATCCGTACAGTTGTTTTTAAAGGAACGCGCTCTCGAGACCTGAAATTGAGCTATTTATACAGGACGACTATCCATTATCCTGAACTAACCAACTATATCATTCGAAAATCCATCTAATAGAGTGTTTATATAGCAAATTTGAAGAAAATCGTTAGAGCCGTTTTTGAGAAACAGACTTACGGTACCACTTCCAGTCTCCGATGTCCAACTTCCGGTTTTTCAATTTTCACCAAAATATGCATAATTCATCTGTACACCAGACCTGTCTCAATTCTGAAGTATTGTAGTTCTATCTTTATTAGTTTCGGAGATATGATCGGCAGAAGATTCCACACATACATACACGTACACTGACCTAATTGCCTAAAACCACTTTTTTGGACTCAGGGGACTTTAAAACGTGTAAATCAGGTGAAATCGCGATATCGAATTTTTGGACCCAATACAATACTTCCATTACCTACGGTAGTAATGTAATGGAAGTAATACTTTAGTTAGAGAGGCCTCAAATTCTTAATTACGAGCTTTTATCTTAAACGCTGATCTAGAAAATATTTTTAACTATCAACAGAATTCCTCTTTTAACACTGAAATTTTAAACTGTCATCTTATATATTAAAATATATATTTAAAAACGCACCAAAAAATGTTTAAAAAAAAAAAAAGTAATGCAGAAGTCTCAAAATTTCTTCCAGGAATTGTACGGTTAACAGATATTAAAGGAGACAGTTATTTTCCCCCCTACAGTTTTGTTCCAAAGGCCCAGTCTTCATGTGTCCACCAACGAAAAAATTACAGCTTGCTAACACTGATAAAGCAGTTCGTCACCCAATCTGTTAACCTGCTGTTCTAGTAGAACAAATACTATACAAATAAATACGCCAATCTAGGCCCATTAAGAAAGACCCGTTCGCTATAGATAAGGGAGGAAGTAGCGCTCGGTCAGTCATTAAGGCTGTACATCAGTAAAATTTCCTTTTTTTTTTCTCTCTCTTCCCATGTTATCCAATGGAATTTTTGTTGCTTCGTTTTATAAGAATATCTCATTTTAAAATAAAGTTTTTTGAATTCTGTTTTTTGAATAGGTTGCCTTAGTGAGCAATTTTTTGAAAAATAAATTTAAATGATTCATTAGAGATCCTAACTTAAGAGTCCTAAATTTATTTAATAAAATGAAATGGTTATATTATTATTATTATTTTTTTTTTTTTTCAAAAAATTGCTCACCTATAAGGCGACGTCTTAAAAGAGAAATATTCAAAAAACAGAATCCGAAAAACTTCCTCTTCGAATGAGCTATCCTTGTAAAACGAAGCAACAAAAATCCCATAAGATAACACGGGAAGGGAGAAAAGGAACTAACAGACTGATGTACACCCTTAAGTGATTTAGGACACCCGAAAAGGACTTATTGACAAATAAATGATAATGAGAAGAAGATTAAGAAAAAATTGGATGGACGTTGTTATTTTGTATAGATATTTTTGGACAGTTACCAAAAAAAAAAAAAAAAAGAATGAATATTATCATTTTAATTGAGAAAAAATGTGAGGCCGTGTCTCACTCGCCCTTAAAGACGGACTGCCCCTGCTGACAGTCATCCTCATTAGGTCAATCATAAACATGGAAATGGACGTTTCAAAAAACGGCTCAACTGATTTTTTTTTTACTCGATATGTAAACTCTGTTTTATATGTCTTTACACAGGAAAACTGTCCAGTTTGTTAGGTCAATTTTATGTCTTCTGATAACATTATCTCCAAAAAGTGTACATAATGCGTGTAATAGTGGGTAATGGAAGTCATGTGGTTCTTGCACACCACATATTTTTCGTAAAGTGACAAGCTGTTATTTATATTTTATACAATTGCCAACTGAACAAGTTCAAGCTAAACAAAGAAAAAAAAATTACACCACTTTTATTGTTATTATCGTGTCAAGTTTTGTCAACCAAAAAATTCTACATCTGAAAGTCAATGAAACACTAAAAGTCTGTGAATGAATAATTGGCAATTAATGCACAAATAACACATCACCAGAGGCTGAATTTTGGATGGCTGGCACAATTACCATTACCAATCAAAAATACATGTTCAAAATTAAAGCCACAGCCTGTTTTCTCATTTCCTTCTTTTGTGCATAATGTCTAAACAAATGAACATACAATAATATGGATGGCATCTTCTTTATCGAATTTCATATAGAACCTTAACACAAGCAATGATTTTCAAACTCTGGCCATTCCATGTCAAATCAACACAAAAAGCCTACATTTTTAACCTGACCTCCTCAGATTTTTATGAAATTGGGCTCATTTATTTGTCCTATTGAGAAATGAATGAATACCCATTAATAAGTCCCTATTTCTTTTAGTTTTTGATATACAGGACTGCAAAAATGGGTGAAAAATGCCAATTTTCATAATTCTTCTACTACAAATGTACCCCTATTTTGCTCCTTCATTAACTTAGAGATATAAGATTATATCATTAAAAAGCGTATAATACAGGCTTTCAAATGATATATCTTATGTATATGTTTCAAAATTTTTCATTTTAAGGTCAAACATTTTGACTTTTGACCTTCAATAACTCAAAAAGTACATATTTAATTTTCTTTTTTAAAATATACGTTTATTATGTATACCTTTTGAAAATTTCAACTTGGGACAGCCATGGGATGCTGATTTATAAATTAAAATGCAACTCTCCATCAGTATTTTCATACTAACATAACGTAAGTTTTACCCCTATTTTGTTCTCTAATTAACTTAGAGATATAAGATTGGTATCATTACAAAGCTAATAATACACGCTTTTAAATGATATACTCACATGTACATATTTTTAAACATTTTCATTTTAAGGTCAAACATTTTGACCTTCCATATCTCAAAAAGTACATATTTAATTTTCATTTAAAAATTATAATGTTATTCTTACGTTCATTATCTACAATTTTTGTAAGTTTTAACACGGGACGGCCACTTTTATTGTAAAACGTACGTTATGTTAGAATGGAAATACTGGTAAACTTGCTTTTTAATTTACAACTCAGCATCCCATGGCCGTCCTATGTTTTAAACTTACAATAATTATTAGTAATAAATGTAAGAATAACATAATTTTTAAAAGAAAATTAAATTTGTACTTTTTAAGATATGGAAGGTCACAGGTAAAAATGTTTGACCCTAAAATGTTTAAAATATATACATGTGATGCATCATTTAAAAACCAGTATTACAAGCTTTCTAATGATACCAATCTTATCTCTAAGATAATTAATTAGGAAAGAAAATATTGGTAAAACTTACGTTACGTTAGAATGAAAATACCGATGGAGGGTTGCAATTTAGTTTAGAACTCAGCATCCTATGGTCGTCCGACGCTGAAATTTACAACAATTAGAGATTAAAAGGAAAAATAACATATAATTTTAAAAAGAATGGTAAATAGGCACTTTTTGAAATATTGAAGGTCAAAGGGAAAATGTTTGACCTTGAAATGAAAATTAAAATAAATATATACATGCGATGTATCATTTGAAAGTCTATATTATAAGCTTTCTAATGATACCCATCCTATATCTCTAAGTCAATTAGAAAACAAAATATGGATACATTTGTAGTATAGACGAATTTTGAAAATTTGCACTTTTTACCCATTTTTGCAGCCCTGTATATAAAGAAAACTAAATGAGGTAGGAACTTATTAAATAGTATACATTCATTTCTCAATAGGACAAATAAACGAGCCCCGTTTCCTAAAAATCTGAGGGGGGGGTCAGGTTTTTAGCTGTGTTGATTTGACACTCTTATCTCATTTTTTGTCAGAAGGAAGCATTCGAGGAAATGGAGAATTGAAACAATTCTAGAACAGAAAACTGAATGAGAAAGAGCTAGGTCACGATACACATGCCTACCAATGTTAAATTGGATTTTTCATCCTACATTCACTTCTTCCATAAAGATAGAATTATTAATTTGTGAACAATGAAAATATTAATGAATAATTTCATAGCTCATTCAATGTTCATGTTCATTTGTATTCTTTTCGAAAAGTCCTTCACAAAACAAGGAGGAGGAAAAAGTAAAGTGAATGCAGGGTGACACATTTGAAGGCACGCGTCTCTCTACCTATCTGTCATGCAGCCTTTAACACCAAACAGTTTTCTTTTCTAAAATGGATTCATTTTCCGTTTCCTCGAATGCTTACTTTTCAGAAAATAGGAAGTAATAGGAGTTCATTCCTTCACTGAAATCTAAAAACACAGTTCTCATCTACAGGATCGGCAGATCGGTGATCATTTTTGTACGTTTAAACAGTGACGTTCAAAAATTCCTACCAAAATTTCATATTGATACTTATAACTTAATTAGTAAGTAAAAATTTAGTTGTTATAAATAAAAAATATTGTTTATGAAGGCAGTCGTTAGCAAAAGCTTTAATCTGCAATCCCCTTTTGGATGTGAACAATGACATTGACTGTAGCACAGTCAATAGCGGTCATTCACTCATTCATTATTATTTTAATTAAACTTTCGATTTTATCTCTCTCTCTCTCTTTTTTTTTTCTGGACTGTACATAAGAATGCAACTTTTAATTTATTAACACAATAAAAATGTTAGCGTTTCTATTAAAAGTAAAAAAAAAAAAAAAAAATATATATATATATATATGTATTTGTTGTTTCATTTTTATCTTTTTTTGTCTGAACCATACATTACAATACAGTGTAACTTTTAATTTATTGTTGAGGGTTCGCATTAGAGAGTGGGATTACGAGAATCTCACTCAAAAACATGCCATGTGGGGATTTTTAATAGAATTACTTCCCACTGTCCACCCACTATTTCAAACATTTTTCTGATGTGTTGGGTGATTGGCCTTGAAGTCTGAGATCTCTTTGAAGCCCCACTAGGATTTCTCGACTCCAAGAAGAGTAGAAAAATGGAGCGAGCCTTTCTAAACACTTCTTAACTCTAAAGATTTGTCAAGAGAAAACGAAAATCTTATTACTTAATTATCCAACAACTGCAATATTTGGAAGTTGGTGATCCATTTCTTTTCTTTTTAAATATATAAACTAATAACTGTCCAGATACGTTGCTGTGATATATTCAATAATATTGGTTCATCAAGTTAACTCTGCTTCTGTCAGGTATTTAAAACGAAATTAAAAATAAATTTCAAAACAGATTAAGTGAATAGAACTTGAATAATTCAGGGCATTGAGCAGTTCTTTAGTTCCTTTTTTATAGAAAACTTCAGCAATCCTCCCCCCCCCCCCCCCAAAAGCGATATTTAATTAAGGAACTGTTTAATGTTCCGAATGGCTCAAGTTCTTTTCATTAATTCTGCTTTGAAATTCGTTTTTGATTTTAACTACTCGACAGAGGCAAAGTTAACTGCAATAATCAATATTATTGGCAACAATATTTAATATATTATCTCCTATCAAGGGTTGGTAGGATAAAAAACCCACGCTTTTCACAGGGAAATTCACACCTACCAACATTCTAATTACTATTCCGTAGTATCTGCACTTTTATCGCACTACTTTTTTTGTAGAGTAATTTATCCAAATGTAATTACTCTCCAAAAACACTAGTGTAAAATTAAAGGAGGTACTAACAACACTACAGAATATTAAATATTCCTCCACGCATAGCTGATTATGCTTATCTCACAACTTTCATTTGGCTCGTTGAATAAAGCAAAATCTTTTTTAAAATAAATTTTCTCTACATAGGATGGTGGGGGCCCAGAGCAGTTGCCAAGCTCGCACTCGTGGCAATCAGGCTATGAGAGAACATGCCATCCAAATTTTATGTTCACACGTTTAAAAATTATGTGCAGAAGGAGGAAACGAGAACTTTCATTTTGGACATGAATGTGCTTTTAGTAGCAAGTATTGGAGAAATGCGATTGAAACTTATATTGAGTGGATCCGATGTCGCATTAGAACTGCAAAGTCAATTACTGGCGACAGCCTGAGATTCACTTCCCCGATGACATGCCACTAAAATTACGACTCAGATTCTCTTCAAAGAAGACTTTTGGGTAGCTTGATGAATACGTGCAAAATCGAACATTCAAAAATGCAACTCAATCTATGAAAACCTTTTTTTTCTCAGGTCAGACTGTCATCTGTTTAGGGAAATGATAAATCCTATTAGTTTGAGTATCACATGAATCCATTTGTCAAATCCTTTACACATATCCAATAAAGAGCAATACTGTGCAAAAGAGTAAAATTTTGTTCTGTTGGAAGTCGTAGCCAATGTGTGTTTCTCTTTTTACTAGATCTGCACCAATGTGAACAGTTGCTTTTGTGACGAAGGCTGGACGGGCGAAGCGTGCGATCTCGTCGACGAGGACATTGCACGGGACCTCTACTACGACAGGGTGCAAGGAGAAGTCTACGAAAACACACACTATGGTATGGAAAGATTTTTATTCTCTTCTCTTCTTCACACCCAATAATGTTGACTTATCAGGAAACTTGCATTTCTATCGGCATACACTGTAAAAAAAAAAAAAAAAAAACCTATTACCAGCTGCAATCTGTGATTTATTTTATCTAATCACAGAGAATTTCTTATAAAATAAATCACAGTTTGCAGCTGGTAATAGGTTTTTTTTTTTTACAGTGTATGCAAGATTTCGGAAAACTGTATAGCTAATTCAAGCAAATATACAGCTCAAGTCTCTATCTTGCAACAAAACAAAATTAAAAAGGAAATTAAACAATAACACAAACCAAAATTGAAACAAGGAATAAGTATTTTAAGCAATCCACACATTAAACGATACATACGGAGAAAGTAGAAATAAACAAGCTGCCAAACGAACATTAGTAAAAAGAAAAAATTAAAAGTATAGAAACGATTAATCGATTTAGGTGCTACTGAAATACATTAATTGAATGCATTAATCGATAGCTATTAATCTTTAAAAGCTTTTAACAATATTAAAAAAGTGATTTTTAATATTTAATTTTAACGTTAATCTTTTTAATTGTCAGTATATTTTTAAATGTCCACGTAGTGTGAGCAAGCACCATCTTACCTGAAAAATTTGATTTACTATTAGGTAAATACAGAAAATGTACGGTTTAACTTACAATTTTTACTTAGTTCAGTTAATTTTTTAGTCTTAAGCAATCTCATCCAAAGGCCAACATGTCATGATTAAGACATTATGATTATTGGTGAATTAATTATCATTTATTTATGTATTATTATAATTTTTTAATAAGTAGATTTTTTTTTATTATTATTCTTTAGAATTTAATAATATTAATGAAACCACCAAATTTGATTTCACATGTAATGAAATCTAAAGTGTGAATAATTAAACAAATTTTAAGTAGGAAAAGTTGAATCTTTCATAATATCAACCAGAAAAAGAAAATGTATCCTGCAATTGCAATAATACTATGCTCCCCCCCCCCTTTTTTTTAAAATTAAATTCATCAACCTTCCCAACCATCCAACACCACCCTTCCTCCTTAAGAGGGGACAATACCTAATCTCGCCGGCAGCCTTCGCCCATGTTATTCTATGGGAAAATTTGTTGCGACAATTACACATTACCTAATGAATATTTTTTAATTCTGTTTTCGCAGTCAGAAAATTCATAACCGTTAAATGAGTACTCCTTTTTGAAAAATTCATTTTTTTTTATTTTTACATTTTAATTTTGAGTTCAAAAATGCGATTTTTCACAAAATGCATTTTTCTCATTTTCTAGTCGTAAAATGAAATACTAAAATTTTAAAAAATCAATTTTTGGAAAAGAAGTACTAATTTAATGCTTATGAATTTTCTAAATGTGAAAACAGAATTGAAAAATATTCATTCGGTAATGAGTAATTATGTGAACAAATTTTCCCATTGAATAACATGGGCGAAGGCTGCCGGCGAGATTAGGTATTGTCCGCTCTTAATCAAACATCTTCCCTCCCATTCGTATCTTTTTTTTTTTTTTTTTTTTTTTTTTTTAATTTTTTATAATTTCTTTTTTTAATAAACATTATACTTTTTTTTTTTTTTTTTTTTTTTTTTGTAGACAGTGACATTCATTGATAGATAATAGAATAAATAAATCGCTTGGGATAACCCATACCAGTAGCAGTTTTAATTAAATGGTTAATATTTTTGTTTTTGTACTTAGATGAACAAAGTCTGTGTATTCGAAATAGGTAATTAAGAATGATATTTCTATACACAGATAAATGAAGACAAGAATTAAAATGTGTAAATAAATTTACTTTAAAACAATCTTTTCGTTTATCATATAGATCAGTAGAGATTTTACCTCCATTAAGTATAGTTTTTAAATCTAAAAAACTAATACAATTATTGTTAATAAAATTATGAGTTAAAGTAAGGTGAGAAGAATATTTAAATTTTAATGAAGATGGAGTATAATTATTAACATAAAAAATTATAATGTCATCAATGTATCTGTAGAAAATGACATTATCATTACACAAACTTTGTTCATAATGGTAAAGGTATCAGTCAGCTAACAAACTCGAGCTACAGTCGGTAACAAAAGTGTCCGAACACTAGCAAAAATTCCTATATAAAAAAGTACGCTTAATACAGTTTTGCTAAATAAATCCTTGTCGAATCCTGTTCTTAGAATAACTATGAACAGTATTCAACAAGGATTTATTTAACAAAACAGTATTAAGTGTTTTTTTTTACATAGGAATTTTCGGTAGTGTTCGGACACTTTTGTTACCGACTGTACTTCCACCTTGTGTGATACTGACTTTTTAGCTTAAGACTGCTTTAACAAGTAAACAATTGAAAAAAAAAAGTAAATTTTGCTACACCTTTGAACAACAGTGCATTTGCTAGAAGATTTTAAATAAGAAATTGGACATTTTATGACAAATGCTAGTTTTTCATTTATTCAGTTCCTCGAAGTATGCTAGTTCAGAATTCGAAGTACTTGATGAAGACAGTATAAGATATTTTGGGGCTCCACCCTCTACCACAGGTTTATTCAGAACAATAAAACTGAGCTCATATGTACAGGGGGAGGGGGGGGGATTTAATTTATTAACACCTCATGATTTCCACAGAACAGAAAAAATAGAATATTTAAAATATTCCCATAAACGTACAAACAAAAAGCCAGTTGATAAGAAGTTGGTGTAAAAACTACAGTGACAATAAAACTTCATCCTTTCTTAAATAACCTATTCATTTTTCTGTGTATTCATAAAAATTTCAACATTTGGGAAATGTGCCAAAATGGCTCTAGGTCTGAGGGCCCCTACAAGTGAAGGCAGAATAAAACGAATGTACATTTGAAAAGTTTGCATTGACTGAAATAAGGGTTGACTGTTTCAGGTGAGACGGGGCTGAAAGTGAACCCCAACCTGGCCATCACAGTGATAGCGGCTTCTGTCATCATCGGACTGGGGCTAGTTGTCATCATCATTCTCATCTTCTTCTACAGGTGAGTGACATTCCATCAATCCGAAGATTTCTCGCTTAGAGTGCAATTCGCAAACACACGATATTTCCTCGTTTTCAACCACACTTGCAACTTGGTATAAAGTAGAATGAAACATACACAGTTCATTGCATACTTTAAAATCACTCTTTTCCCTGTCTGCAGAGGGAAAAACAGCAATCACTGTGATCAAAACTATTAAAAACAGAACTTGGTTTTGGCTCCTTCAATGTTTTGCTCCTTCTATGTTCATAAAATCTTAAATTATGAATAACTTACGAAATTTTCCTGTTAGAATATTTGTAGTCAATCATGTTTTCCCTGTCATCATACAAGTACCATAAATTTAACGTACACAAACATCAAACCGTCTCAATTACACATATATTAAAAACAAAAATTATTTTATTTACGAGACAAAACTTTAGTTAAAATACATTTAAAAACAAAATATACATTTAAAAACATTCAAAATTTAGACGTTTCGAAACCCGTCCAGGTTTCCTCATCAGTATCACTACAACATAATTTGCAAGCATTACGTGAACACACAAGGAATTTATAGAAGTACAGAATATTGAGGAGCCAGTGCGCATGCTTCATTGATAGTGTGTGACAACTCTCAAGGAAAATACGTGATTTATAATTATCATAGCCAGAATTTAGAACTTTCATATTATCGAATTCAGGAATGATTGGTTTCTATTGAATGGATTACAATTTTAGAATTTTGGTTTCAATTTTTATATGACCGTCTGTGCTCCTGTAGTCTAATTCTTGCCGTACGGCAGTTTTACCTATATAAACATATTTACAATTTTTAGAAGGAATTAAATATATTACGCCAGTTAGATAAAAAGAAGGGGGTTACAGGTTTAAAGTTAAAAAGAAGGTTTTTTAATTGTTTAATCGGCCGGAAAGCAGTATAAATATTATGCGGTTTAAGTAATTTAGAAATAAGATCTGAAGGAAAACCAAAATATGGCATAAAAATATAATTTTTCTTATTAATTAGTGAATTTTTCACTTGCATTGGAAGAGAGGGGGAAATTGTAGGAGGAAACGAAGGAGAAGTGGATAATTTTTTCATGATAAATTCGTTTTAACCAATTAAGAGGGTAATCGTTATTTATTAAATCCTGAAAAATTCTTTTAATTTCCAACTTAAAAAGTGTCTTATTACTGCATAACTGAAAAAGCTCTACAGACCAAAGTTCGAAAAACGGCAATTTTATGAGAATTAGGATTAGCAGAATGAAAATTTAGATACTGACCCATAAAAGTGGCCTTACGATATACAGAAGTTTGAAAAATACTAGGCGAATTCAAAGTGCGTTCAACAAGAACATCAAGAAAAGGCAAACTATTATATTGTTCTATTTCCAAAGTAAATTGAATTTCTGCACACAACAAATTAGAAAAAGTAACGACTTCATTTATATGTTTTCCTTCAATTAGTAAAAAAAATTTCATTATGATGATAAAAGTGAAAAAATTCCTTTTCGGCGGAGATACGTAGATGACGTTTTTTTATGCTACTAAAAGAAAGTATTTGTCAGTACAGAAAAAAAATAGCACATACAATTCAGATTTTTTTTTTTTTTTTTTTAATAAAGGAATGGAAGCAGATTCGCAACATATCTTTAGATTTTCAATATTTCTATTAAAAAAAGCAATTTTTGGGGGGTTTCTCAACATTTTTCTTTGAGTCGAAATCAAAAACTGTCCGCAAGCCGTTTTTCTTTGTCCGCAACTATGTCGTCGTGTTTCTACCACTGGGCATGGGGGAATGGGGAGGAATTTCTGAAAAGTAAATAGATATAAATTAAAAGAAGCCTCATAATTACGTGCTACAGCCAGAACGTAATTCAAGCCAAACATTCTATTTTTCTTTCATTTTTTACTGGGCCACACTTTGCTCTCAAGGAAAAATTTTCCCTTTCTTTGCACTCTCAAAGTTACTAGGTGAATTTTCAAGCACTTTTCGAGACAAAATGTCTGAAATTTCTGTTCATTTATAGGAAGGTAGCGTGTTAGTGGTCCATGGCAATTTAAATTGTGAATTGGGTATTTCGTCAAGTCAAAAAGCTGATTTAGCTGAATAGCAAGTTGCATACTAGATAGAATACAGATCTAGGGACACAATTGAAATGCTTCACTGATATAATCACCTTTTTTGATGTATTTGTCTTATATTATTTTCTTTTGCAATTTTAGTAATGTTTATATAGCCCCCCCTCTCTTTCTGTTGTTTTTACACTTGTGTTATGTTGTTTTAATGCACTTTTGAGTGTTTTTATTCTATATTCAATAGAAGAAAGTATTAGATTCGTAAAAATTTTCGACTTCTGGTTTTTGAAGGATTTGCACGTTTTGAGATATCTAGAACACGATTCGACCATTTTTAGAAAATGTCTGTCTGTGTATGTGTGTGACAAAAATTTTGTGGCAACTGTAACTCCGGAACTACTGCTTAGAATTATATATAAATTTATATGTAAATGTACCTTGACATAAATGAGTGCCTACCAACTTTTGGTGTCAATTGCTCAACAGGTGGCGCAACTATACAGCGATATCTGCAATTTAATGGGAGGCTATATCTCAGGTTCTATTGCATATAATCAAACAAAACTTGGTATTTGAGAAGGCCATTATGCGATATTATGCCGATTCAATTTGAATGCTTATCGGCCAACAGGTGGCACTGCTATACAGCGATTTCCTCAATTTAAGAGAAGGCTATATCTCGGGAACTACTGCGCAGAATTACACGTAAATTTATATGTAAATGCACCTCGACCTAAATGAGTGCCTACAAACCTTTGGTGTCAACTCCTCAACAGGTGGCGCTGCTACACAGCGATTTCCGCAATTTAAGGGAAGGCTATATCTCAGATTATATTGCGTATCATCAAACAAAACTTGATATATAATTAGGCTATTATGCTGATTCAATTTGGATGCTTATCGGCCAGTGACACTGCTATACAGCAAACTTTCTCGATAACGGGAAGGCTATATCTCAACTTCTGTGGCATGCAACAGTACGAAACTTGATATCCGAGATAAGTATTATAAAAACGCATTTTTTAAGGTGTTATTTATAGACATTAAAACTGTCTTTCTTTAGATATTTAGAGTTAGTTTTCTCTGAGATAAAAATCATTTACATTCATCATGTTAGATAATTTTAATAAATAATTTGCAATTAGTGAATTTGTAGAGGAAAATACATAAGAAAGTCTTGTAGTGGTCACAACATACTAGTTTTACATGTGGTTTCATGCAATGGAGTAGCCTACCTTACCCTAGACAGGACACACTTACTTTATGCTAATTTTCTATACTATTTTATAAATTTCAGTTACTTTATTTGTTTGTTTTCCCCATTCAATAGCATGGCAGAGTGTTTCTGGGCTTACTTCTTTGGTAAGTCTACATTATATGTCAGAATGTTGCTGAGCTCAGAACTGAATGAGAAAAATACTTAATACGTCCAATTTGCATGAGCAAAGAGCGTCTTTAATTTGAGCCTGGCCAATTGCTGAACTAGGATGGTACCTAGTTATTCCCACGATGATTCAGATGATGCTTAAGTTTACAGCTACAATAATAATAATTATTATTATTATTTATAAATTGGACAAAAAATTATGAAATTCAACATAGATTGTATGTCTTCCCTGTAAGTTGTGCATTTTTCATACTTACATTTTGTAATATGTTTGAAATGGACATCAATTTCTTACATGCGATTTTACACATGAGACTTTTAGTGATTTTATTAACATTCCAGGGTTTTTCAGTTTACTTTAAAAATTTTTTTTTTTTTGTACATTTTGCCTCTAAGAAAATTTTTTAAAGACTGTGAAAAAGTAATATGGAACATATATATATATTTTTAAAGATAAATCTCGCAAGCCTAGCTCAACATAAGATATGTACAAGGTTGCACCTTACTTTTTTTTTTTGCTTTTTAACCTTCACACACATATAGATATGCAAGTTACATAAAAATATTTTGTTCAAATTCTTTTATTTCCACTGTAATATGTTTCTAGTAATATGAGTTGAGAGCCAGTAGTGTACCATTTCTTCAATTATCCTCTAATATTTTAATTACATTTGATTTCCAACATAGCACATGAATAACTCTCTTTTAATCTAAATGGTTTTAAGTGTGTGCAGATGGAATTGCTTTTTTGATTTTTGCAGAGAAAGGAAAAGTTGTCTGGGAGACATATGCCAGTTTGGCAGCTATCAGCTGAAAAGCAAATATCCTGACATGTAAGTAAGTGAAACTGACATTTATTAGCAAAAGATTCATTCCCAAACCAAATATCATGTGAAACTTTTTTACAGAAATAATAGGAGAGTTTTATGATAAGGAAAAGCTCGCATCTTTCGATTTGCTTCATCCGACAGTCTTTTATCTGGCAAGACACTTTGAGTTGGATGCACGTCAAAATTCAAATGCAGTACACTCTCAAAAATCCGCATAGCTTAAAACGAAGGGTTTTGCAGATTTCCTTTCATTTTCATCTTAAAACCTCATTTGAGTAACAAATCTTTAAGAAACAACTTGTATGTTATATATACAATGGTGAAATAAAGTGTGCCTCATAAAAGTACAATTTTAATTGGAAGAACAATTTTTATACATTTTAATAGAGTTGCAAATTATCTAGATTTTTGAGAAGTCTAATGGATAGCAGTTTAATAATATATTTACTTTCCTATAACCTCAAAAAAAGTCAGCCATTCTTGGTCAATCACATAAGTTTGTCTTATGAGAAAGTTTGAATATTTATCTTCTTGAGAACATCTTTCATGAAAACTGCCTTCCTCTGAATTAATGTTTTTTTTTTTTTTTTTTTATTATAATTATATATAATTAAACTTATCATTTTCTCCTCTGTAACATGCTGAGTGATGGGTGATTCACTAGCACAAGTTAAAAATTGATTTATCCCCTGAAACAGATAAATTGTTGCAATCCACTGATCTGTGACAATGTTTGTTTACATTGCAAATGATATGCAGATTTTTGAGAGTTGACTGCATTTGAATCTAGCATGCTTGAGTTTGATAAATCAACATCCATCAAGTAAGAGTCGTCATGATGTTTGCCACATACACATGGAAAACTCATTTTTGGTGCAGAAAATTATCTTATTCTACCTTAGAAAAGTTGAATCTTTCCGATTTGAAATAGTTTTGAGCAAGAAGAATACTTTGATGTCAAAAAATTTTTAAGGCAGAAAAGAAATATCCTCCAATGGTCAACAGCCATGTTCAATCAAAGTGAAAGTCAAACTTGTTTCAAGCACGTCTGTTTGCGTATCCGCAATCGATTCGTAGGTATCGAAAACCTTTATGTACCCATTTTGAACGATCTAACTCTATTTTTATTTTTTTGCCCCCTCCCCCATTCATGTCCCTCCTAATAACTTTACACTTTCGAAAATATCTCCATTCGACTTGCAGGCCTTTAAAACCTATCTGTACCAATTTTGAACGCCCTAACTGTATTTCTATTTGTTTTTGCCCCATAGCCCACCCCTTACCGCCCCACCTGGGGGCTGAATTTCTAAAATTCCAGAAACTGGTTTTTAGATATTTGTATTAGCTATATTTTAGAGCAAAAATTTTACATATATCTGTTTTTTTGTTTGAGATATATAGGAATATGAGAAATCACGTTTTACACATGTGAAATCATGTTTTGCCCCCCCCCCCCCCCCTTGGGGACCAAATTTCTAAAATTCCAGAAATTGATTTTTAGACATATTTGTATTAGCTATATTTTGAAGTAAAAATTTTACGGACATTTGTTTTTTTGTTTGAGATATGAAGGATTTTGTGAATTGATGTTTTGCCCCCCCCCATCTCTTGGGGGGCGAATTTTGTAAAAACGCTTCTTAGTGGATGCCTACGTCATAGAAAGAACATCGTCACAAAATTTCATGCTTTTAGGTCGAGGAGTTTGGTCTGGGCAATGATGAATCTTCCACTCACTCAGTCAGGAAGAACGATTTTATATACATAGATGACTTGGTATAGGCATGTAAGGGCTATCATGAAAAATGGCAGTTTTTTGAGTGACCTAAGCAGAGGGACAAACAGGACGCTGCAAACTCACATATATGGCTAGTTTGACATCAAAGAGATTTGTAAAAGCCGACACTTAATATCTCAGCAAATATGCCATATTTTGTTCTGATCTATTCAAAATAGTCTTTTATCTTCGGTCTTAATCTATCCTGAAAATTTTACATTTCTGCATGCAGTATGTTTTGAGATCTGAATCTCAATTTAAAGCCAAAAAGGGAAAACGATTGGTGTAATGGACTGAAATTCTGAAAAATATCTCTAAAATGGCTCGAAGGATTTTCATATAATTAATATGTTGTTAATAGGATCTTTCAGAATCTAGTAACGTTTTCGTTTTTTTTCAGGAAAACTCTTGTTTTTTATATAAATTGCTTTAAATATGGAACTATATTACTCCGCCAATTACATGTGTTTCTTCGGGTGAAAACAATGTTATGCGGTTCTTACTTGTGAGGTATGTGGGTTGGTTGGTTGACCGACTTGAATGCAGCCAATGAATTATTTAGATTCTTTTTTTAATGCAAAAGTACTTTATTACATGTTTAAAATATTTATTGTATATATACTAAGTCAATTCACTTAAATATATTTTCTCTTCTGTTATGAAAAAAATATTTTTTATTTCAGAATTTTATATTTAGTTAAAAAAATATTTAGATAATATTTTAAGGAAGTATTTTGTAATTTTAGATATTCCATTTTATTATAATACAATTTTTTAAAGCGAAAGAATTTTTACCCAACAAACACAAAAGAGTCAGGCTCAAATAAGAAATGATCAAATAAGAAAATCTATGTATATTTTAACTAATTGCAAGGCGTCACTTAAAATTTGATATCATTAATTTTAAGACTCGTATTTCAAATTCTTATAGCCATAAAGTAGCGGCGTCACAAACTTTTAAGCCGTTAAGGGTTTTTCGTACTGATATTTATACACTAAATTTAAAAATGAAAGGTATTCATCATGATTCATCCTAATTCTGTTACTAGAAATGTAACTTAAAAAATATCTTGCTCTTTGATATGTTTCAGACATATATTTGACCCTGTTTACAAGGTAAGCTTATGATGTGTGAAACATGATCTATATAATGGAAAATTCTATATAACGCAAAACCTTGTGTTTTTAAGTTTGCATTAATTATAAAGATCCTCTACTGTATTTGAAAGCTTTCTCCCATTCAGTTCTAAAGCTTGGCAAGAGGGGAAAGGGGGAGACCGACTTGTATTAGATAAATCCGCTGATGTTTTTAAATTCTTTACTTATTTATTTTATTTTTGAAAAGGCGAAAATCGCTGAAAAAGATTTAGTTGTTTAACAAAATTATAAAACAAAAGAATTATCTGCTCCTTTGAAATTTAATACTAATACTAATATACCTAATTTAATTGTTTATTTTAACCATGGTGATAGCATTTTTATTGACTGCACTGCACTCATTCACTTTTTAATAATAAATAGTGAATACAATGTTGCACAATGATTAATGTATCAAAGTTTCATATATTTTTTCTCCCTTTACATTACAGGGTGTTTATAAAGTCCCAGACCCATTTTGATGTTTAATAACTCATAAAATAATGAAGATATAAACAAACTTATGGCATTTATTGATGGAATAACTCATATATTTTCTTTTCAGGTTTGAATATCTTTACTTTTGTAAATATCGTCTGCGCGTGTGGTTAATTTCAGATAATTTCATTTTCCAGTCTAAATATCTGTACTTTTCTAAATATCGTCTGCTTATTCATTGCATTTTTCTCTCTTTTGTTTTTGGCAACTATTGCAATGTTATGTTTACTTTTGATGTGTTTGTTCTATGTAGTACTTTTGTATGTGATGTTTTATTCGAGCAGATATTAAGGAGATTGCATACACCACAAGAGAAAGCACAGATTTTATGGTGGTACATAGAAACGAAATAGAAGACCCTGACGCACAACTGGAAGAGCTTCAGCCACATATCTTTTTGCAACAAGATGGTGCACCACCTCATTGGGGTACCATCGTTCGTAGTTCTTTGAATGACCATTTTCCAGGAAGATGGATTGGGCGAGGAGGTCCAATTCCTTGGCCACCCAGATCACCTGATATAATGCCGTTGGACTTTTTCCTTTGGGGATTTGTAAAGGACAATGTTTACAGGAGGAGAGTGTCGAACATTGATGACCTAAAAGTCAGAATTACAACTGCAATAGCCTCTGTGGATGCCAACATGCTTGTCACTACCTGGCGTGAAATTGGCTATCGACTTGATACTCTCCGTGCGACGAAGGGGGCACACGTGGAAGTTCATTGACAAGGGTCATGAAACTTTTTGAGTCTATCTAACCATTTATGTTATTAATTTTAATCTATCTTTATTATTTTATGAGTTATTAAACATCAAAATGGGTCTGGGACTTTATAAACACCCTGTATGTTTATAGCTTTTATTATAATATATGTAGAGAGTATTCCAAAATACAAACCAGTGGTGGGGGGCAGGACAGGGAAGTGCCTAAAGTGCAATTTAACATAAATTTGCTTCTGGCATTAGATTAGCACAAAAAATATTGTACAAAATTGTATCCATATTCTTTTTTAAACAAATCTCCCCATAGATAGATCGTACTTTTCCATGGACCAAATTGCTACAATGAAGTATAATGCAAGGAAGAAATGTATGGAACGAGTTGTCTGGATGGAAATAGGGTGCAGCAATCACTGAACACCTGATGAAAGAAGCTCGTGACAGAAAGACAGAATGAATTGCTTTTAAACCCGGGGGCCAATGTCAAAAGCGTGCACGAAAAGCTATCCTCTAAGAATGAGATTCATTTTTTATTCACTGACAAACTTCATAATATAGTGTAACTTACAAATTATATAATGCTGCAAATAAAAGTAATTTAATTTGGTAGATGTATAAGCTAAGTTACAATAATTTTTTTAAACAAAGAAAAGTATTTCAATTAGGTTTATTAAAATTAAAGTATAACAGGACAAGATGTTCATTATAAAGGGCTAATATCTATTTGTCTTTAAGCATTCTCTGAAAATGCTGCGATTTTTTTTTAAACCTTAAAATTAAGGTAGAATTTTTGGTTTTTGTGAGCCACATCCTGTTTAGGATAATTTCTCATTATTTCTGAATCATGGCTAAAATGTATTTTTCTCTCTCCTTAGGTATTCCTGAAATGGATCGTGCCAATGCAATTTTAGTGAACTTTTCTTTGTTTTGTAAAAAAAAAAAGAAAAATATTTTTGTATTAAAGTAATATTTTACAAAAAAAAACATTGTGTTTGTGTTGCAATTTTTTGGAGAATGAAAAGAGTTGGGAGCAAGTGACAAGCCAAATAGAATGGATGGCAGATACTGCAAAATAACTTTCAGATCAGAGAGCAAGAAAAGAAGATTGAAATGAAAACACTTTGCTTCCTTTTCTGAATCCATCCTCCTGCTACATCATTTTTTTGCAGAACATTTCCGTTTCGTTTCAAGGAACCTTCGGCCATTAACGCTGACAGATTTTGTCCTTTTCTTGTGGCCAGGCCAGAATAAATTGTTTTGCACTCATTCTAACTGAACAGATTCTTCCTGTCTCTGTAGCAGTGTTCAAGTGCCTGGCACAAGTTAATAGACATTTTATTGTCACATTTTAAAGTGGACACTCAAGCTTTTACTTATTTTTTAATGTTTCATAATTTCAACACAAAAATATTCAAAAGCGTTTAGTATTTGCTCAGAAAACAGATAATAAGCTTATTGAATAAAAAAGCCACACAGCCTATTCTAAAATGAACAGATACTGGTTGATTAGTGACACCTAGCTTTATTTATTTCATTAAAAAAAAAAAAAAAAGAAAGAAATTTCTGCATTTCACTTTAAACCATTCAGACGAAAATAAAAGCAAAACTTCTTTATTTAATGGAGAAAAATAGAGTAATTTTTTAAGTGCATAATGTTTCAAATTTTGTGACATTGCAAGTGTTTCAGAATTTTCATTTCATCACGAACAGGTTCTATTACAAATTATCCTCATACTAAAAAGAACAATATTCATCATGTGATAAAATTTAGCATTTTAATTGAAAGTGAAAAAGTTACTTTACACATAAGTAAACAAATGAAAATTGTTATTTTTCAGCATCATAACATATTATTAAAACTGAGAGGATTGATGGGTACTTTTGTAGGATCCAATTAACTAATAAATGAGCAGAGAGGGTGGAGAATTTGTGGCAAAATTCATTTATGTAAATAGCAAATTTAAATTACATTTCATTAATCAAACAGCATTTAAAGTTTTAACTGAAAATAGACTTTAATTTTAAACTTTTATTAATTATTATTATTATTACTTGTATAGAACAGCTCATTTTATTTTTTTATTATTACTTGTATATACATGATAATATGTGAATAATAAATGATTTTAGCAATTACTAATAAAGAAATGGATAGAAAGAAAAAAGCCCTTAAATTCTGCTGTATTTGATTCCTCATTACACGAGTGTTGTGGCCGTAACAAATCTTCATCCTCTGTTTTTCTCTACAAATTATTTAACATGATAAAGGCGGACAGTTTTCATTTCAGGGAGGCATAACACATAATATCCAAAGAAAGTCAAAGTTGTGCCAACATCTGAGATATGTTAATATTTTTATATATATAAATATTTTATACTTACTTTTTTTTTTACTGCATTACCATTTGATTTTCAATAAATATAACAAATTATAAAGAGGGAAAAAAAAAAAAAAAGATTTTGCCTTCAAATGAATGAATTAAATAAATAAATAGTGTAATAGTTGTAGCTAAAATACACAGATGATTGAAATGAATGAATAAATTTTAGATAAATGAAACATAGAAGCCAATATTAAAAAAATAAAATAAAAAATTCAAATTTGAAAAAATTTTGATGAGGTGCATACCTGCTGGGACATAAAATCACATTAAAAAGTAATCATATATATATATATATATATAAGGAATCATATATATATATATATATATATACTAGCCGCCTTCAGTGACCAGCTGGTTCGCGGTCCTTGAAAAATCCGACTTTACGAAACTCCCGCTCTGACTCTAGTGTAGTCATTAGACCTTAACTAACAACTAACCTTCCTCTTCCCCTTTCTTGTGCAATTTTGTTAATAACCGATATCAATAAATTCACAAATAAGAAAAAAAAAAAGGAACATACATACACAAATACCGATGGATTTAAATTAAACAGAAATAAAAAATAAAATTTTATTTTAGAAATTTTTATTCATGAATTCATCAACCGTGAATATTCATCTTAAGTAAAAATTGGAGTGTAAAGGTTGATTTAAAGGATCAATCAACCTTTACACTCCAATTTTTACTTAAAATAAAATTTTATATTTTTAACAACATTATCAGTTTGTTTCCTTTTAAATACTAGTCATTCCCTTCACTTAAGAAATTCATTGAGCATGAAGTTTTGTGTTATGAATAGCAAATGTCATTCAGAACAAAAGCTTTTCTATTTAATACTTGCCACTCTAAACACTTTCTTGAAGACTGGGATTCTCAGACTTCAAATGTCCATGAACATGAAAATGAGTCTCCCTGTGTCAACCTACCTTTAACGTATAGAGGAGCAGGGACTGACCTTGAAAAGGGGTTTTCTCAATCTCATTCAGTTTATCTCGCGTAAAAGGAGAATTGTATAAAGTACATCCTGTTTTCTACTAATCCGTCAGTCAAGAAATGAAAGAAGAAAACAAAATATTTCAATGATGGGAAAATGTTCATTAAAATTCAAATTTGTGATGAAAATATTCTTTTTGTGTTTCAAAATCCTGTTGGAAGCACGGGGGTGAAAAGATACTTTCGCCCCAGTGAAAAATTATAGCGAGGGTTGCTGCTCCCGTTAAGTCAGTGCCTATGCAGCTACCCATCTGCAAAGTTTTCCAGCTCTGCGATCAGTAGTCTGAGCACCAGAGCGCAGACAGACACATACACAGATACTTCTCTTTATATAGATTAAAAATATCGTTGCTATTGCTGCAAAACATCTTGTAGATGCAAAACAAGCGCAATACAATCTTATATTAACTGGGCCAAAAATATTTGTTCAAATGATAAACTTTTAAAATCAAAATTGGATAAAATACTTTATTGAGTGAGTCAAGCAAGTTATAACACAGCTAAAAAAATCGGCAGGTAATCTGACAGTAATTGAGACAAGAATCTGCAGAAAAACTGCAGTTTGTATTCAAAATCTGCAGAATAACTACAGTTTGGAAGCAAAAAATGAGCAGATAATTTTTTTTTTTACCTAAAATTCTTTATTGTCACAAATACCCTCAGATTACCTACTGTTTTGTACAGTTTTCTTTCTTTTCAGCAGATTTTATAACAGGGAAGAGAAGCCTTCTTAACATATTATATAAAAATATAATAAACTAAATTGTATAGACAAAAAGAAAAAGCTTAATACACAACTTCCGTACCCTACAACAAAGGTTCACCAGTTAAAATAAAAAATCTGGAGTGACTCCACTTGAATTTCCAAACATTAAGTAATTAACAGTTGTATAAATAAAGAGATGTCATTCAATAAACAAAAGTGAAAATTAAAATAAGGTATATAAGTATTTTTCTTTATGGGCTATGTTCAAATATTTTGAGCATAGATCATAATGATAAAGAAATTTTCGTTCTGTCCCTGTAAAAATATATAAACACTAGACTCTATACAGTTCGTGCGACGGTCACCTATAACACTTATACACATTTTCAGCTGAATTGAATGAGACGTTCAGACACTACCACACTTCCAATAATTTGAGACCCTAAGTCACAATGATAAAGAATTTTTATTTGTGCCACTGTAAAAAGACTCAATGCTAGATTCTACAAAATTGATAGAGCTTGTTTGACAGTGATCTATAACAGGCATGTAAATTTTCGGCTCAGTCATTTATACACTGTAAAAAAATAACCAGCTGCAATCTGTGATTTATTTTATCCAATCACAGATTGCAGCTGGTAATAGGTTTTTTTTTTACAGTGTAGCGTTTAGACGCAATCGAACTTTAACGAATTTGAGTCCATTGGGCATAAGGATAAAGAATTTTTCTTTGTGTCCCTGTAAAAAAACTATAAGTACTAAATTCACCAAAATCAATAAGGTTTGTGTTAGGGTGACCATTGGTACATATGCTGAAAGTTGGTACATATGTACCAACTTTCAGCTCATTCGAACAAAGCGTTTAGGCACTACGTGTTGACTCCTATACACACACACATACAGCATCTTAAAAACAGTCAATATGAATTCAGGGGACCTCAAAACATGTAAAAACACCAAAACATCAAATTTGGATTTTTGACATGATTACAATACTTTCCTCACTATAGTGTTCAGAAAGTAAAAATGATGCAGTGAAAATGAATATAAACATTCCAATTGAACCCAGCATTCCTGCACATGAGAAAGGACAGAGATCTCATAAACTACTTCTGGAATATATCAGATCAGGTTTCTATACTGGGATGACCGAGCGATCAAAAAAATAACAGAATTATCGAATCTAAAAGCTTTATAAAGCAAGGAAAAATCACCACAGATTTTCATAACATCAGAAAACTTGCTCACTATAATAATTGCAACTATGCTGTAATGCGTGAAGTACCAACAAACTCCCGCAGCTGCAATCATGAGCAGCCCCATCAGAACCTAGTCGAGAGTTGAGGTTGAAGGAATGGCAGTCATAATCAAAGCTATCTCCTCAAAATCCCGAACTAAATAGGTATATGTCATATTTTTATAGAATCATATTAGTATTTCCTGCAAATCTTTCTGAAATAAATTGAGATCTTTATAGGCTCATTTGCAGTAATAACAACCAGTATCTACAGGAACCTGTTATCACGCCAATTGAATTAACCACTTGACTACGGCTACGTTGCGCATCGTACATAACCGTAGTCAAGTGGTTAAAACAGCATTGCACCATACAAATAAATTACAGTAACCATCAAAAGAATGGTGATAGAACAGAATTTTGTATGGGAACTAGGAATGCACCCAATATTCGGTATCTATTTGATATTCGGCCGTAGTACCAAATACTCAGTTCGACGAAATCTAAAACCATTTGGCTAGCCGAATATTTGGTTCGGTCAAATATCAAATTATTCGTCTACTATTCGGCTAGTTGGACTATATAAAAAATCAATTAAAAAAAATTTTAATAATTTAAAAAAATCCTGTTATTTTTAATTATCATTAAACTAAGATTTTTCGGAGTAATTAAGAAATAGATTATATTTAAATTAAAACAACTGTTTTATCTAGTTTCAAGTAACATTAAAGAAAATTATTAGTTACATTAATCATAACAATTAATAATACCTAATAAAAGTTGTTTTTATCAATAATAGTATAACAATATATGTTTCTGAAGTTGAGTTAACAAAGAGCATACATAATTCACATGATGTTGCCATCTAGGAAACTTTATGAGATCTAGCAAAAATGACACAAATCATAAAATAGCAGTTTTGAACTTGACATTGAAAAATGCATATGAAATGCCCCAACATGCAAAAAAATCTTCAAATCTCTATCTCACAATTTATTCACATGAGAGTGAGAGGCGATTTGCACCAGTTTTAATATAGGTTAGCCAATACGTTGTTACTTTTAAATTGATTTTTCTCAAATGCTGCATTTCTGGGTTGCATTTTTTTTTTTTTTTTTCTTTTTTTTTTGAGAAGATGTGACAAGATATTGTTACTTAAGAAATTCTATGTGTTTATTAGTGCCTAACAAAAGTTTAATTGTGCCTAAAATTTAATAATTTTCTTTGACTGTGAATTCAGCATTACATACACCACTACTAATGCATAGTAATATTTCATAATTTTTAATAAAATCACACAATCAACTGTGGAAGAAAATCATATTTATTGAAATTTAATTTTTCCGACTGAGTGAAAATAATGCCTGGACCGGGACTCGAACCCCGGATCTTTGACTTACAACCACCACAGTTGATTGCGTGATTTTATTAAAAATTGTATTTCTTTCTCCCATTGTTTAATGGTGTTTTCCAATTCCTGCGGCTTATTTCTGTTGAGCTATCTAAATGATAGACCAGATTGTTTCTGCCTAAAAGGTTGTCTGAGTGAGTAATGCTGACCGAGATGTCGGCCTGGATAGCTCAATTGGTAGAGCCTTGACCTTGTAAGTCAAAGATCCGGGGTTTGAGTCCCGGTCCAGGCATTATTTTCACTCAGTCGGAAAAATAAAATTTCAATATTTCCTAATATTTTTCTACATTTATATAAACCACTGTTTCTGAATAGTAGTTTTTCATATATTTTTTTTTTCATAATTAAAAAAATGAAATATTACTAAATGTAAATGGCATTACTGAAAAAGTTTGCAAAAAATTAGGCGACTGACACCTGAATATAAAAGTAAATCAGCCAGCAGAATATTTGCGGTATTCGACCTAAACTGCTATTCGGTGCATCCCTAATGGGAACCCAGTAAAAACATGCATACGAGACACAAGACTTTTTTGTTGCCTTAGGGAAAAAATTAACGCATTTTCTCTACTCAGTGACACAAATGCACACTTCAGGATCGACATAGTTTACAGGTTGGAATGATTTCTGATTGCATTTTCAAAATTCAAGTATGTTCTGGGGCCTTTGAAAATAAAAATGAAATTCAAGGGCTTTGAAAGCCTGTTTAAGTATGTAACAGTATTTGAATGCAAATGAATATACTTCTTGGTAATGTACTTAAGAGATTTAAACTCTAGTTGTTAACCTTTCAACAACTTCGGATGGAAATAAATGAAACACTTCATCAGTAGACAAAGAAGTATTTTTTGTTCATGTATGCAACATCAGACATACAATTTGGAAAATAAATTTTTGTCTGTTATCACAAATAATACTGATAGATTTAATAAAAGCTTTATACAACTTAAAATTCATTACTAAATAACAATGAAAACAACATGTTTCATAATAATACATATATACAGCAGGTTAAAAACAAGTCCAACAACAAGTGTCAGTCGAGGAATGCACGGTACAAAGTGGTGTGCAAGGGGAAGAGCCCAGAACTGCATACCCCCAGCCAATCATCGTTATTCAAATCGTAAGTCATCGCACCCCCAAAGCCATTCGCCTTGATCCACTTGGCCTGAAAAAAGAAAAGCATTCCACTCTCAATGCAAGAAATCCAAAATCTTTATTTCACTTTATGTTTCTACACTCAATACAAATTCACATAACCATGAAGAAGCACTTCTGAAGCCCACTTTTATAAACTCACAAAAAAATATTTGCATAATTACAAATCTTACAGTAATTTGCACATAGAAAAATACCGACTTGAATATATAAATGTGGTTTTATTAATTCTTATGTAACTAGTATATAACCCCGTCAAAAATGACGGAATGTGAAATCAGTTAAGGTAGTGAATCAACGAATGCTTTGCCAGCTTCGCTGGACACTATATTTAAAGGGGACTCATGTGCAAGTTTCACCTGACGGCACTAATATGCAAGTTGTACCTGATGGGACTAATGGGCAAGTTGAACCGAACGAACAAACTATTTCTTTTAACGAAAATACCTACTAACTCTGGACGATAGGTATATATAACGTATCGTATTATATATCATATTTATCGTAATGTAACTCAGTACTTATTTTTTGCTTCCTTCTTCGACTTGTTTTAATGAGTATTTTTTATATGCATGGGCAAATTTAATATTTTTTAATTTATTATTTCATGCCCCCCCCCCCCCCCCACCTCAAAAAAAAAAAATATATATATATATATATATAAAACAATAACAGGTAAATGTTTTTGGCAACAATCAAAAATTTATGTCCAATTTTGAAATTATTTTCATATTTTAATTAATTCTAAAATATCTAATCAAAACTTCGTTACAAATAAGGTGTGCCAAATGAAAGGTACCCTATTTGTAACGAAGTAACCTTACATACTTTATTTGTAACCTTATTCATTTTAACTAATTTGATAAATGGGACATCACAATCAACTGTTTGTTTATATCAGATAAGTACATTATCATGATTGCAAGAACATGATGTAATAACGATTAGCTCATAACTTTTATGATCGAATTTTATATTACATTTAAATTTAATCCTCCATGGGTATTTCAGAATTGCAATGGTAGTTATAAACTTTCGTTGAAATCTTTTTACATACTGAGATTAAGGGAAAAGTGCAAGCACAAAAAATGTTCAGTTTTGAAAGATCTTTCTAATGATGTAACATTTATGCAGATTAATTAAAAAATAAATAAATAAAAATAAAATACATAGCATTTCTAAGGGGAAAAAAAAAAGGCTACCAAAAGTTTCTGTTTTGAAGCAGTCTAAACCAGAATCGTTCCTGGCAGAAGATGGTCATTATTATTATTAATTTGGTGCTGGTGTTGGGGTTAAAGCCAAATGAATAGATGAGGGTCCTAGGTTTAGATGAAGTGCGGGAACTTTTCCTAAGGGGATTCTAGCCCCTATTCGTGCTAAATTCCAGCTGTAATTTAGAAGCCTCTGGTAAGAATTCATAAAAAAAAAAAAAAAAAACTGCATTGTAAATATACTTTTGTACTTATACAGTAGAACCTCGATCTATCGTTTTTCATGGGGTGTGTAAAAAAAAAAAAATCAATGAAATCGGGAAAACGACGAATGAGTGTTAAAGCCAAAATACAAAGAAAACAATGTTTACAGATTAATTACACATATATACAATATACTACTAACAAAAACTAATCTGTTACTTTCCAAACTGCCAAAGAAATAAATCAATGTTGTAGAACACTAAGCAAAATTTATTTTTAAAAATCAAAATTTTATGTTCAGTTTTTTGTTTCTTTTATAAATGAAAGAGTGAAAAGATTTGTAACATTTTTAGGGTCCTTTTCTGTAATTTCATGGGCTCATATAAAAGTTTGCGCATTTTTAAATGCCACAATTGAGTCATCGGCGTGAAAATTATCCACTGTTTCTTCGCCATTATTTTCATTTTTTGAAATCACACATTTCTTCTATGTTTTAAGATACCGCACGTCGCAATATCTTGATGAATGCAGATATTATCGCTAAATTTTGTACCAGACGCATTCTCTGCTACATGCAACCACTCTTCATCTGCATCATCATTTTCTTGCCCTTCTGTTTGATATCCTTCATCATTTTTTTGCACATAACCGCATTTCACAAAACAGTTTCCTGAATTACTAAAGAGGTTACTTTCTGCCATGCTGAAATTACAAAATGAATAGATGATCCAGTAGACATGGCATTACAATTCTGATCCTCCATGGAAATGAGGTAAAGAGTTATTTCAGGATGAAAGAAGTATGCCATATGAAACCGCTTTATCTTCAGGCGAAATTTTTTTTACTACAATGAATGCGGGCTTGAAAATTACTTTTGAAGCACGACACATGCACGTTTCATTAACATTATTTAAATACAATTTGTGCATGGACCATAGAAATAAAACAATCAATGCGGGAACGATAGATCGGGGTTTCACTGTATATGAAATTTTGGTGCCTCTAAAATTAAGGTACCTAAGTCAGTGCACTCAGACTTACTAGGCCCTATTTTAAATAAGCCCTACACTAAGATTATGCAGGATTTGAGTTTGATTTAAGTTTTTATCAGTCAGTTCAACTTGCTGATAGTTAAAATGTAAGTTGATGAATGAAAAAGCTCTAGAAAAGTTCTACAAACTAGAAAGTTGTGGCCACCACAAAATTTTCTTCTCTATTTTCCCATACAAATTAATGCCTTTCAAATTATTTATTAGATCAGTGCAGACATCTAAAAAAAAAGCTTTCTGTACCCCTTTTTGTTACAAATGAAAAAAAAAAAAAAAAAAAAAAAAAACTTTGATTCAAACTGTCAAAGATCAAAGAACCACTAATTTTAGAGGTATTGACAAGTTTTTCTGAAATTTTCTATATTAAAAATTTACATTTTTTTTGTGGATATTTCCCTCTCAGAGATGTATGGGAGGTGGGCCAAAATTTTGACTCCCGGGCCTAGCATGTATGAAAGATGATAAGATCAGACCAAACCCCATTAAAACAAACGAATACAGGTCTTTTTGTACAAGAAATCTTTAGTATATTTTTCAGAGGTTTTACACAGCCAAGCAATAGAATAGCCTTTAACAAAACTACTGATCTTTAAGAAGACAATTACATAGAAGTAGAAATTCATTATTATTGATCGACAAGAGGTCCAAAAGTATTAGTGTTCATCAAACAATGTAGGAAAGTATTAAAAATGGTTAATATTATTTAAAATTAAATAAAAGGTAAAGTTTAAAATACATTAAAAACATTTAAAACCGTTTAAAATTACCTCACAAGCACTTTCAACTGCCTCTGCAGTCTTCCTCAGGTGTGCTCTGGTGAACACGTTCGTCGAGCGTATCTTTTGTTTTTCTTCCACCTTTCTTCTCTAGGATAGGGCGCCACCCGGCGTCAATTTCCATTGCCTCAGTATTGCATGCATCATGATTCGCAATAATTTCAACGTTTTCTCTTTTTATGGCGTAATGATAATTGTTATAGTGAGCTATTTTGTTGAAGTTTTTAAAGTCTATTTTTATATTTTCTTTTTCGTTTATTTTTGTTAGTGCTGTTGTTATTTTTCCGTATTTTATATCATTTTCGTGTTCTTTAATCCGCGTTTTTATCTTCCGTTTCGTCATGCCAGAGCACACCTGAGGAAGACTGCGGAGGCAGTTGAAAGTGCTTGTGAGGTAATTTTAAACGGTTTTAAATGTTTTTAATGTATGGTTAATATTGTTAAAAATGTATGTTCATCCATTTCCACTTATATACTGTAATCCCAATCCTTTTATGTGACCCTGTAAACGAAACTTTAATGTTAATCTATCGTATTTCAATAGAAAAGATGCTTTTGCGCATCTCAAAAATGATGCTAATTCCATTACATTTAGGAAAGCAGCGGGAAAAATGCTTAAAAAATATCTTTCACAGTCCCTAGAGGCTACAGAATGTCCCCTATCTAATTTCTTTTGTTTGCAGCATCTACATGCATACTAATTTAAATAGAAAACCTGCTACTGTGACTTAACAAAATTTCATGTGACTTACTAGGCTATACAATTATGTAAAATAGATGACTCAATTAACATTTCATCATTTACCCTCTTGGTTAAGGAACAAGGAAAGTAGAAATTAAATTCCAGGCTGGCATGAGCTGGAAAAAAATTAATCCAGGCCTGAGTGTGATACTCCCCAAAAAAATGGAGCCTGAGCCCATGCCCAGCCCAAGGCTGCAAAAAAAAAATATTAAGCCCGAGAGCTTGGCCAAGTCTGGCTTGGGCCTCAAGCCCAGGTACGTGCAGACCCCTCTAATCTAAGTCTCTCTCTAAGTCTATTTTGCTCTCTATTGACAGAATTTTTGCAAAAATAAACTGAAAGCCACTCATAATTTTTTTACTCTTCTAGAGTATCTGAAATAAAACTTAATTCGTTTTAACAATGATATGTTTATAAAATTATCACATGTTTTTTTCTAAGCAATTGATTGTATACATTTGGTTAATAAATTATGCAAAAGAATTTTGTTAATGATTGCACATGTATTTTAAAAAATCAGTCAGTAAAAATGCTCCCATCCCATTCTGACTGCAGTATTATGTTCTGTTTTCTAAATGACTTAGCACTGGTTTGAAAACTCTGGAGTTTTCTTTGTTGTGAAAAAAAAAAAAAAACCTTCCTATCTTTATGAATTTATGAGCTATTTACACACAAATGAGTACTCACAATTAACGGCCCTCTTCACTTACTGTCGCCGGAAGCCCGAGCCAATGTTATTCTAGGGGGAAATTTTCTTTACAAATAACTTATTAACTAATACATATTTTGAAATTCTGTTTTCCCATTCAGAAAATTCCCAACTGTTAAATGGACGCACCTTTTTTAAAAATGTATTTTTTTAATTTTTAATATTTTATTTTGAAATTGCAAAATGAAAAAAATTCACATATTGAAAATTCGTATTTTGCAACTTCAAAATAAAATATTAAAAATTAAAAATACATTTTTTAAAAAGGTGCGTCCATTTAACAGTTGGGAATTTTCAGAATGTGAAAACAGAATTTAAAAATATGTATTAGTTAATAAGTTATTCGTAAAGAAAATTTCCCCATAGAATAACATTAGCTTCTGCTTCCGGCAGCGGTGAGTGAAGCGGGCCCTTAAAAGAAACCTCATGATCACACACTACAATGACAACTCTTTTCAAGCATCATTTTTACAGGGTGATCTTAAACATTTTTTAAAAATAGGTTACTGGTTCTCTACCTTTGGAACAAAACTTTTGCTGAAATATAGGAGGTAGAACACATGTTTTACACCCCATACACTAGGAAACTGGAAAAGCAAAAAAGTAACGAAGCATTCAATTTCTGAATTGAATCTAATCCTTTGCACCCCTCTGTATGTATAGAGGAGACCTGTGTACCTAGGGCCATCATGTACCTAGAGCCACCCCACTTTATTTGAATAATATTTAATTTTAAGTTTTAACACTCAATTGGGTGAGTAACAACACCAATTGCTACTTTTACAACTACTTTGGAACATTAGAGGAGAAAGTTTTGACAAGTTACATGTAGAAAACGAATTTACATAGTTCGAAGTAAAATTTTGCAGCTCATCTCTTTTGCTATTTTACAAAGGCGAGTCAAATATTTTTCTTTCATTTTTAGAGTATAATGTTGCTTGTTATAATGATTAATAAATGAGATATTTAATTAGTCCTCTGTGCATGTGGATTTTTTAGTGAAAGGCATTTTGAATGAAGTTACCAAAACTTGTACCTAGGGCCAGTGTGTTTGGACCTTTTAACACTTTTGTGATTGCATGTCTTTTTGACAGTAAGGTCCTCCTGGAGGCGTTTTTCTTATAAGTTATAATTTTTAAAAACAAAATTTTCCGTATCCACATTTATATTACAAATGGATATGCATTATAATCATACTCTCTCTAATCAAAATGGATATGCATTATAATCATACTCTCTCTAAACAAAGTATTTGCATCCATAGTATACTGATTGTGCAAATATGAATATTGTGTATATTTTTCAGAAATAGTATTTGGATGCTGGAAAACTCTGGTAAACCAATCACTATATATGACGTTGCTGAAAATGTTGGCAAATCCTATCCGCCTGTAAACATTCTATCAGGCTTTCGTGTATCCGGCATATGGCCAATGAATCAAAACACATTCACTGAGGATGAATATTTAAGTTCAAATGTGACTGAAAGACAAAATCCTTCCATAAAAAAGAAAAAAAAAAAAAAAAAAAAAAAGATTTCCGAGGAAGAAAATGAACCAACAATGATAGAACTGGATGTCTCTGTTTAGTGTCCTGTTGAAATTTCGAAACCTTCAACATCTAACATCTTTTCGTGTGTCATGTCATGCTTTAACAAGTACGAACCTAAGCAAAACCTTTACCAAAAGGAAAACCTCCCACATAAAAAAAAAAGTGACCGAAAACCAGAGAGATCTAGAAATCCAAGAGACACTCCAGAAAAAAAAAAAAAAAAGAAATTGAAGAAAAAAAAACGTTATGTTAGAATAACCCAAAGAGAGAAAAAGAATGAAAAATTTCGTGTTTCAAACTAAGGCAACAACATGATAATTATTATATGATAAATAAATATATTACTTGATATATATATATATAATATATGTTTATATGCTTATTTTCTATTCATTAAAAAGTGAAATATAAATTTGAGAGAATGGCCCTAGTTACAATGAAGTCTGGCCCCAGGTACAATGAGGGTGTTGTACCTAGGGCCACGAGTGAAGTTTTGTTAAAAACCTTCTATTTGTCGGAATTTATTATTCTAGGTATTTATATTAATCTAAATTGGAAGTAATTAGTCCTAAAGATATGTACATATCAGTTTGATAATTTTAAACAGGTCAAGGGCTCTGTTTTTGGGTATTGAAAAAAAGCGGCCCTAGGTACACGGGTCTCCCCTACATATGTGTGTGTGTGTATACAGATAAACTAAGTAACTGCAATAGATTGATTTCTCTGAGAGGGTGGTGAAAGCCCAACACTGTACAGTTTGGTTCAAAATAGATGGTACAGCAACGACCCGTCTTAAACCAAGTGTCATAGAAACATGTTATTGTGGGCCACCAACAGTAAATACTTTTCACATAAAAAAATTTAGGTCAAAATTGCAAGTAAAGTGGTATAAGTTACTTTTTTTTTTTAAAAATAAAGTATCTCAGAAAGCATTTTATACAGAGATTTTTGTTTTCCATCTTTAGATGGAAGATTGATATTTTTTTAAATGTAAAGAAAGGGTAAAGAGGAACCCTATAAAAATAATTCCTTTTTCATTTTTATAAAATGATTGATTAAAATCAAAGTTTTATATTTATTTTACATTTAAAAGATAAATTTATATTTTAAGTGGTTTTATTTATATTCCCAATTCTTGTTCGCAGTAGGGTGTGGAAATAATAACAAGCATGCCTCCACTTTGTTTTCGAAGAAAGGTAACCACTTTTAAGATAAAATTGATATATTTGGAAGTTTTCTTTTTTAATTACTTGATTAAAATCAATTTTTAGAATTATTTTTGAAAGTATCATAGAATTCTTATCACAGAAATCTTATTTGGATCAAAAGCAACATCTGCTGGCATGGAAAAAGTGTTCTCCATTTCTGGCTTTGTACACAACAAATGGAGAAATCGACTAGATGTTGATAAAGCTACAAAAATCATACTTTTGTTTAAAACACGACACTATCACTACTCACGATACAACTTCTATTTCAACAGAGGTAGTTCATTAATATTAATTTAAATATATACTTTTTAAAAACAACTACAATTACACACTGCAATTATAATTTGTTTAAATAAAATAAAGTATGGCATAAGGTTGTTTTAATCAAATACATCTGATTTTAATTTTAAAAAATGATTAAAAAAAAGTCTGACTTTTATGATTTTTTGAAAATAAATAAATAAATAAAAATAAATAAATAAAATAAATAAATAATAATAAATCTTTCTTTTTACAAAGCTTTTTTCTAATTTTCCCTTTGCAAGAGAAAAAACAGAGGAAGATAATCAATGCTCTTTTCCCTTATACAATCCCAAACATGCAAAAAATAAGTGATACTGTGCGATATAGTTTAAGCATTGGGCAATAGGTGGACATCTATTATGCATCTGAATTCTACACAGGATGGTAATCATTAAACTTTGACTCTAAACAGCATTCTTCATCTAAAATGGACTGGGATGTGTTTCCACCAGCTGATGCCTCTATGGCAAGCATAGGAATCTGAAACTAATTAACCCTTTCGCTACCAGAGCCTCAGGAGAAAAACTGCCACCACAGCCTAGACGTCGTATTATTTAAATATGATACCAATTGTCATTTATTTTTGTGGGATGTATCTATAATGTTCTAAGTAAGTGAAATTAGCAATTTTGCAAATTGACACACATAAGTGACACTGGGCTATAGATAGATAATTCCTCGGGTAGCCCCGTCGTCAGATATATGTGACACATTATCATAAACTGATAATGTTCACCCGTCACATATTTGTGACGCCGGGCTCAGGTAAGAAAATCGGATTGTCACATATATGTGATGCTGGTAGCGAAAGGGTTAATGAATGTTTAAACTGCTTAGGCATTTCTGCAGTAGTTAAGTTTATATAGACAGTACACTCCCAGAAATTCACACAACTTGGAACCAGAGACTGTGCGGATTTCAGGTATTTTTTTTGTTTGCATTTTTAAATTAGAATTTAAATGTTATAAAGCATTGAATAGGATAGTGTAGTGAATACCTATAAAATGTATGAAATATTGAAGAAAAAATAAATAAAGGAAGGCAAGTAAAAAATATTACCTATCAAATTTCATATAAATATTTTTCTTTTAAAAATTTATTCCATAAAGCAAAATACACTATTGAAGTATATAAACATTTAATACAATAATAACTTATATCACAAATTGACAACTTTTATTACAGTTTAGAATTATAGGTGAAAATGAATGATTTTATTTATTTGTTTTTTCAGTCTATGATATCATTTTTTGTTCCAGTACAAATAACGTTGGTTTAAAAAAATGAAGGTCATTATCTCCAGGACCTTGCCCTTGATTAAAATTAACTTTCCTTATCTCATTCGATTCAGTTTCTAAAGTATCTCTTTTAAAAGAAGTTCTGTCTATATATATATATATATATATATATATATATATTTTCTTGAAAACTTTACAATACATTTCATTGTTTACATTGGTTGTGATGCACAGATTTTAGGAGAGTGAATTTCTGGGAGTCTACTGTATATACAGTAGAGAGCCAGAAATCCGCACAGCTTGTCAGATACAAGTAATGAAATTCTCTACTAATAAGTTACAAAACTGCAAATCAGAATTTTTGAAAAAGATCTTGAATACAGATTTTATGTTTGCATATTATGATTACAAAAAATAAAAAAAATAAAATAAATAATAATAATATGAAAGACTGCAAGAGCCAAGTTGCTGCTAATGAAATTATTGACAGTATATTAAATCCATCAAAAGGAAATAATGATTATTGTGATAGGATGATATCAATCAGGTAAATAATAACAAACTAATTTTTTAAAATGCTTTTTGATGAAGGTATATAATTTGTAAGGAAGAACTCAATAAAATTCGTAGAAAAATAAATTTGTGTTACTACTATTTACAATAAATAATAATAAAAATAGATAAATACATCATGCAGGCTCACGTTTAGTTTAAAACTAGCTACATGTGAACAGATTTTATGTAAATTTGACAAATATTTTTTTCATTATTATTCTTATGTACCTATTAATTTAATATTCAGTGTTATTATTCACTAGTATGTGTTTAGTTTGAATAATATTCTGTTTTCATTATTTAAAGTGAAAATTATTTTTTATAGGCCCCGAAATCCGCAGAATCCTAAAATCCGCACAACCTCTGGTCCCGAACTGTGTGGATTTTTGACTCTCTTTTTTCTTTTCTCTTCTAAGTGAGTCGAGTGCATTGCACAGAAATAAGTTATGATGACTGTGCTCATTTGTTTTTGTTATGTCACAATGTGCACACAAAACAGAGTCATTAAACTGTTTTACTCACCTTTCCCCACATACTGACTTCATCTTCAAAAGAGATCCAGTCGTAGCCTTTGTACGCGTAGGGAACTCGACTTTCATCATCAAAAACTCTCACGCCTTCACAAGATAGAAATTCACACACCTAAAGTCATTTTACAAAACATTAAAATTATATCACAATTGTAAAAGATTTTTTCTCTTGCTTTCTAACACTTTTTTTTTTTTTTTAATAAATAAAAACAGTCCATACAAAATATTAGAAAATACTTTATAAGAAAAATTTCCACAGAAACAGGTAGGTAAAATCATGTAAGTTTTCTCATTGCTTTTTCAGTCAGTCATAAATATTCCTTTTTAGAGAGTCCAATCTTGATATATATAATGTATTAAAAATTGGATTACAAAATAACAAGACTCAGTAGAATAAAAGTAACAGACGATTACTTTTATTCTAATGAAGATATTCTAAAAGCAAGTTACAGATTGCAGCACTGTGAAATAAGACCGAAGTTTGCACAGACCAAGTTCTAACATGGCAATTATTAAAATTTTACAAAATTTTAAATATTTTTAAAAATATAATATAAAGGATATACGACCCATCGAAGAATGTACGGTTTAGTCAATTCTTAAAATGACGGGTCCTGCAGAGCGGGTCATACCAATTTTGTGATTTTCGGATTCCTCACACTTAAAAATTTATCATGTGCCACGACAGAGGCTCAAGTGACGCAACCAGAAAAACAAACAAACACCGCGACACTCAGCGGAAACGAAAATACGAACGAAAACTGTGACACTTATATATACAGCTAGTTTGAGATCAAAGAAACCGCTGGAAGCCGACACTTAATATCTCAGTAAATACAGGATGCTTTTTTTCTGATATTTTCAAAATAGTCTTTTATTATCTGTCTGATCCTACCCTGAAATTGCTACATTTCTGCGTGCAATATCTTTTGAGATATGAATTGGCTTATTTAAGTTGTAAATGGGTGGTCTATGTGTAGAACAAATTTTTCTCGATAATGGTTGAATTGTGATGAATTGAATGTTGTTTAATTGATATATGATATTAATCGCTTTTATCTGATGTGCCTGACATCTCCTTTTTTTCTCAGAAAACTCTTGTTTTTTTTATAACTCAGTTTGAAAATCAAACTATTTTTTACTCCGCAATACACACATTTCTTCTGCTATTTCTCAGAATTCTCAATAGGTGTTATTTGGTTTTGCATGGCTGGTGGTTGGTTGATTCAATCTGAATGCAGTCAATAATATATATATATATATTTTTTTTTATTAAATACAAAAAAGACACTCCATTGTTTGTTTAAAATATTTATTATATATATACTAAATTAAATTTCACTTAAATATTTTTTCTGTTTTGTCATGAAGAAAATATTTTAGATTTTAAAATTTTGCATTTCATCAAAAAACTAATTCGATAATATTTTAAATAGGGACCTGTTTTATAATTATGGTGATTCTATTTCATAATTGTTGACAATAAAGTTACAATTTTTTAAGGAGAAAATATTTCACTGTATTCATCCGCTGGACCATAAATAGTAAAATGTAAAAAGCAAATTTCTGATTGGCAACACTGCAGACAACAACAATTAGTTTAGTTTGTTTTCTTGTCCTTGCTTACGAATCGAAATTATATTGCATAATTTTTTTAATTGTCTTTTTTTTTTTTATTATTATTATTATTATTTGGCATAATCTGGGATTAATCTACATTTACATATTCAGGTAAGAATTAGTATTTTAATAGTTTTATTTTAGTTTTTATACGCATCGACCATTAGGAAGCAAGTGTAAACTGTGTACATTTAGCTTCTCAGTTTTTTAAAAACCTTTTTATGTTTCTGATGTATGTTTGTTCTTTTTTTATACACTGAAGATTAAAATAAATATTTATTACTCTAATGTAATAGATTTTGTCATCAAAATTCTAGAATTTCATTTCAATATCTTGCCTTTGCGTACAGTTTCAGCTTTTTTGTATTTTTGTTAATTTCGTCCCTGAATTTTAAATTTTTCCCAAAATTTCTCTTTCATTAAAATATATCATGAATCATAAAATAATTCATAATAATAATAATAATAAAACATTAGCATCCACCAGACTGCTTCACAATAATCAAAACATTGAAGAACTGCCCTGCATCGTTCGCCGGCAAGTCCTTAAATACTGATCAAAGGATCAGAACACATAACCAATGGCAGTTTGCTAAAACAAGTGACTGCACTGCCATCTAGTATTTGCAATTGGCAACAGTGCAGTTAAGTAGATAGACCAACAAAAGATGTTAGGAAACCAGTGAGCAACCAACCGATCATCGTTAGCTATAGTTTTCCAAGGTAAACAGAAACGGAACTTTTTAAAAATAAAGTTTCTGACCAAAACGTAAGTAAATATTAACTTTAGAAATTTTAAATATATAAAGCCACAAATTTAATTATATATAAACAAAAGACCTTACTTCAGCTTTATTGATGTGACTCTTCATCGGCGAAGTACTTTCAAATTAGGGGGACCCCCTCATTGTCAACGCTGGTCACTCCATTCTGTGTTTCTGTGAAGATTCTCTCCAGGTGTTCAACCTCCTCCCTCTCTTTCAGGAGATGGCGCTAGGTGGTGTCTATACCTGTTGCTGGTTGGTCCAGGTTGCATGCATTGGGTTGGCTGATAATTTCTATTGTTTCACGAAAAAGTGCATAATTGTAATTATTGTAGTTCGCGATTTTTTGGGTGTTTTTAAAGTCTATTTCAATATTTTCATTTTCATTAATGACATAAAATTTGGTAAATACGGCACCACGTTAGCGCAAACTTATAAAAATGAAAATATTGAAATAGACTTTAAAAACACTGAAAAAATCGCGAACTACAATAATTACAATTATGCACTTTTTCGTGAAACAATAGAAATTATCAGCCAACCCAATGCATGCAACCTGGACCAACCACCACCTGGCGCCATCTCCTGAAAGAGAGGGAGGAGGTTGAACACCTGGAGAGAATCTTCACAGAAACACAGAATGGAGTGACCAGCGTTGACAATGAAGGGGGGGGGGGCCCTAATTTGAAAGTACTTCGCCGATGAAGAGTCACATCAATAAAGCTGAAGTAAGGTCTTTTGTTTATATATAAGTAAGTAAATATGTTTCCTTCTAATAAGAAATGTTTTCAATAAAAGTTTAAACCATGTAATAAATAAATATTCCATACTACAATTACACTATTTATTAATTAAACTTTTACTCTAAGACTTTAAGTTGACTTTGCACTAAGTAAACAATATATAAACGTTTGCCTGTTGAAACAAAAATAACATCAATTCCTTTACATTTTATTACTATTTAATTCCTCAAATTTAATTAACTAAACATAATTAAATATTGCAGTTTTAATTAAAAAAATAAATAAAAACTACAAAAAAAAAAAAAAAAAAAAAAAACTATAAGTGCTAGATATTTGATTTCAGAGTTGAGGGATTTAGGCTCAGAACAAATGTTAAGAGCACAAAAATCTGGTAACAGCATTTTATAGATTCTGCTTTTAAAACATCATAATTTGTAAGGCATTGCTGTACAAGTTTTAACGAATCCATAGAAAAAAAAATAATAATAATAGTCAGACTGTTTGATAAAATGCCAGAAATAGTTTGTTATGGCTAATTAAAAATCAATGATTAAAAAAAAAAAAAAGTTCTCCTTTCTACCCCAGCTGTTATGACAAGTCTATGATATCATTAGTAGGGGGAGGAACTCAGCGCTAAGTTAAACAGCTGTGATAATTACAGAATGGAAATAATTTTCCAAAATAAGAACTTGTATTTCTCAGTGACCAGGGTTTAACCTGGCAAAAAAGTTTCTTTAGCAATTTAGCTAAAACGTATAGGCAGTATTTTAGCTTTTTCGAAAATTAATTCTTTGAATAGAATTGATTTCTTTTTCTTAACTTGGTTATCCCCAATTTTGTTTTGTTCACTGACGATTTTAACAAGCATATATTGTGATTTAAGAAAAATGAATCAGCAAAATTTTGTTTCGATTTCAACAAACACAATACTAGCACTGAGAATACATCTATGAAGCAAATTCTTAATTATGTTTTTAAATATTTTTGCATTTAAATTCAACCATTAAAAGTTGAAATTAAATCCGAATATACTAAATAGATAATGATTCCCAATATTTTTAGTGATTTTGTAATTTCTGTCCAGAAATATTTGTATAAAAACTAGAGGTAGTTATATAAAGATATTTTATGAAATAATCTAGTTTTAGCTTTTTAGCGAAATTCTTACTGATATAGTTTAGCAAAATACAATATCTTTTAGCAAAATGCTAAAAAAACTAATGGCAGTTTAAACCCTGTCAGTGACAGATCGAATGTACACCACTAAAAGTAAACAGGAAGAGAGTAGCTAGCTATGAGAGGCTTATGAACTGCTTGTTGTTTAGAAAGGAAAGGGGGGAGGGAGTAAAAGACACTGTCAAGGTTTTCTGGACATACGAGATTTCTGCTTAATGAAATGTCAGCGAGCAGAGCTTTTAGTGTATTCATTCTAAAACATTAATTACAAATAAAAGAAGCACTAAATCAAGTTCAGAATATTTAAATAGCTTAGTTGCAAAAATTCAGATACGTTTATTTCATTTAGTGAAATTAGAGTAAAATGTTGAATTTTTATACAAACTATGTGAAAATGTCATGTTCGCTGAAGCTCAGGCCATTGACAGCAGAGCCACAAAACTTGGCAGGAACATAATTTTTATTATTATTTTTTTAATTTTCCTTTATTTTTCCTGTTTTACTATATTAAATTTTATTCAAATTGCGTGTGATTTCATTTCAACCATCTGCATCTCTTAGCAACAGCTACTATACTATTTATTTTTCATTATTTCACATTATATTACATCATTTAATATAGCGTATATATAATCGCAATTTTAATACAGAAATACTGCTTTTTTTTTCCCTTTTTCCTGATACGTTTCGAATGAGATCAATCTGGTGATATCTTTCTCCTAATTATTAATAGACAAATGTTTATGTAGAGACATCATACCTCCTTTTTAATTTGTTGTTACTACTGGAATCAAATGGAAAAATTTAAATTTATTAAGTCTTTATCAAAATTTGACAATTAGGTTCATGTATAAGAGCTGTCTGTGGTCTGATAAACACCCACATTGAAGTGCTTGGTTAAGGCGCTGCCACAAGCAGTGGGGTCCTGAATTCAACATAATATGGTTAACGGAGACATAGCTGGAAGTAGAGGCTACCTGAAACCAAGTTTTGAGCGATTTCAATCGATTTTTCTTTAAGTTCTTGTTAAAAAAGTGATATAAAAAAACAGTGATTCAAGTTCTTTGAAAATTTATTTAAATAGAGTGATCAGCGAAGAAACAGCCTCCTTCAATAATTTAATATAAATACCACTCAGATTTTTAGATATATGATTTTAACCCTTTGAGTGTCAAGCCCGTCTTTTTCTGTCATGCTCAGTTGAAATAAAAGGGTGGTGTGACTAAATTTTGAAATATATGTTGCTTTTTTCAAGAAAATAAGATTAAAAAGTGTCCATAGTATACACTACCAAATTCTCATATTTATGATGTGCATAGTATTAATTTTGTGAATTATTAAACAGATATACTGAAAAACGGTTAACGCTGGAAAGGTTAAATGCAACAAAATTAGTACATAAAATTACATTTATGAGTTTGAGAAATTGAAAATTTATGCGCGTAAATTATAAAAAACAATATCGGCTTGAGGAGAAGTGATTTTTCCCTAGTGCTTCAGAGCATGCCCAGATTCAAATATCACGCTACACTACTGATTTTCACATATTTCTTGATTAGTCCTCAAATAAATATAAGAGCTTATTCTTTTATACAACTTTTTTTGCATATAATGTTTTTTTTTAAACTGATAAAAATTTCACAAATATGTTTTCTTTTTTTTTCATGTAGTACATCTTTTCAGTAATGCATACTAAAAAACAGACGATTTTTATGTTTTCCTGACTTTGTTGATAAGCAGTTACGTTTTTCATATTTATTATCATTCATAATATAAAGAAGTTTTAAAAATCAATAATGTGGTATTTTTTTTTCCTTTTTTATTTTATTTTATCATTATTATTATTATTTTGTTAAGAATTTTTAAATACTGTTAATATAAACTTACGAAAAAAAAAGTACCTTTTAAGGACACTTAAAAAACATATATTAAAAGTAAGGAGTTTTTAAGGACCTTCAAAAAGGTATAAAATGTAAGGAATTTTTAAGGACTTTTAAAGCACCTGTACGCACCATGATAGAAGAAAGTAAAAATAAGGATTTCATTTCTGTGATGGATAGACGACATCTGTATTAGAGTAAAAAAGCTGAATAGCTTGTTTCCTATTTGGAAGGAAAGAAACTATTAATCTCCAGGAGACAGATTTTAACTTGACACACAGTAAAATCACGCCATGTTTTTTTTTTTTTTTTTTTTTTTTTTTTCATTTTTGCTCATGTCTATATCTCTAATCTTTCAAATACTAATGCCAATATTTATTATTACAGTTTAAAGAATTCAAAAAATGCCCCTAAAATCAAAGTGTATCCCTAATGTTTTAGAAGAGTAGGCTACCGTGCTATAAGCAAAAATATTTTACAACACCTTTTTCAGCTGCAATAAAATTAGAATCAATATGCACTTGTGAAACATGTCCTCACCTGAGTGTAGGAAATGTCCCCTCCTCCCATTCCGGCAGAGGTGGCTGGTGCATCCACCCCATTCAGATCAGGATCGAGAAGCTTGTAAGTGTGGGCGTAAGTCGGAATGCCCACCATTATCTTGGATTTAGGCATGCCCAGTGCATGCCAATACATAGCAGACCAAGCCTGCAAAACAAAGCTTATTCTCAATCATTTATCTTAACAAGAAAAACACATTACAGGCATCCCTCGAAGAGGATGGATGAATGACACTACAACACTCAATCTAAAATATACATTCAATAGGAATATCGGCAACAGATTCACAGCAAATTCTTGAATATATACATGAAAAAACAATAAAACTAGTTGGCATAGATGGACTCTGCTCAGTTCCCCATCCTATTTATGTTCTCAGAAATTTCTAGTGCGAGACATATTATAATCATGTTAAAAGAAATTAATTTCACCAAAGCTTGATACAGTGACAGAATGAAATCCCCGCCTAATAGGCTATCCACCGTTCACTTCGATATAATTATCTTATTCAAATCTATTAATTTATTTTATCGGGGTTAATTTCGTTGTTTAGTTTTCGTGCTACTATTTCCAATGCAATAATCCTCAAAATTCATATTTATATGAAAAATTTACAATTTCGCTATGTTGATAAAATCGTAAATTACGAATAATTTACGAAATTTTCCTATTAGATTCAATCATGTTCAAACCAATATCATAAACATAATTTTGAAGTTGTCTAATATATTTACGATCCTCAAAATAGAAGTTTATGCTCAATTTTGCGTTATTCCGACATGTTAAGTAAATCGTAAATTCCAAATAACTTACGAATTTTTTAAATTGGAAAAATCGTAGTCTATGATATTCATGCCAGTATCCTAAATAATATTTCGAAAGTGGTTTGACATCTTTACGATGAAAATATCCCTCAAGATTGACGTTTATGTGAAATTTTGCTCTATTTTGCCATGTTAAAAAATTCGTAAATTTCCAATAACTTACGAAATTTTCAAAGTAGCATATTTATAGTTACTGATGTTCATTCAGGCATCAAAACTGATATTTTAAAACTGGTATGACATTTTTACAGTAAAAAGTTTCCATTTAATGCACGTTTAAATGAATTTTTGTCCTATTCTCCCTTGTTAAGAAAATCGTAAATTTCGAATAACTTACGAAGTTTTTTAATTCGAATGTTGCAAATGAATAGGGTTCTTGCCAGTGTCGAAAGTAATATTTTAAAACTGATCTGACCTCTCTGTGACAATTTGTTCTTGAGATATCGTGTACACAGACTAACAAACTAACGGACTTACACACTAACAGTCTAACAGACACCCTACAGACAGACACCATAGAAATTTTGTCATTTTCGGATTCCTCACACCTGAAAACGTGTAGAAAAGTAAAAAAACAGAGGTCGAAAATTTTCACGATTACCTAAGTTCCCCATACCTATAGTATGATGGGGAACTAATAATACACTATGATATTTGCATATGCAGTTATAATACAGTACAGAAGATATTTATAATGCAAACCTAAAAACTCAAGGTTGTGCATTTAATGGAATTTTGCATTACATAGATCATGTTTCACACATTGTTAAACTTATCTGCAGACATGTCTGAAATATATCAAAATGCAGTAGAGTATTTTAAATGACATTCCTTTGAAGTTGGGGGATCATAACATTCATTATTAAATTTACTCCATAAACATAGTCCATATATGCCTCTGCCAAATCATTCATTATATTATTTATTGAAATTTGTAGGGTGTCTGTTAGTTTGTTAATCTGTTAGTATGTTAGTCTCTGTACACGATATCCCAAGAGCAAATAGTTGCAGAGAAGTCAGATTAGTTTTAAAATATTGCTTTCGACACTGGAACCCTATTCATTTGCAACATTCAAATTTAAAAACTTCATAAGTTATCAACAATTTACGATTTTCTTAACATGGGAGAATAAGGCAAAATTTCACTTAAACGTGCATTCAGTGGAAACTTTTTACTGTAAAATTGTCAGACCAGTTTTAAATAACAGTTTTGATGCCAAAATGAACATCATTAACTATAGATATGCATGCTACTTTGAAAATTTTGAAAGTTATTGGGAATTTACAAAGGGTATTGCAGGATAAGCATATGAAAACTGCACCAGCGTCGAATGAAGAGTTCTTGCCTGCTATTTATTGTTCTTTATCTGGAACATCTTTTGTACACAATTTTAGACTTCTACCCTCAACGATTAGGGAGCAATGGGGGTGGAAACCTAAAACGTTAAATTTAATTTACAACAAAACTATTCAAGGTATCTTAACGAGGTTGAAACTATTTATAAATGTTTATGAAGTACATAATATATATTTTTTTCAGAATTTTCACTCGATTTTAAACGGTAGAAAATGATAAGTATATTTTTGATGGGCGATTTTTTATACTATCCACCAAAGTGACACCTACCAAAAAAATACAGTTTATTTGTTTATTAGTTAGCTATTATATATAAAAATTACAGAAGTGTCAAATTGGTAGAACGTAGTGAAAAAAATAATAATCACTTAACAATAATACTTGTGTGCAAGTGTTTCACTCTCAAAATAAAAGACTGACACCAGCACTCGTTATCAATAACTTCTATTATTATCAATCGCAATAAATTAAACCACAAATATGATATAAATTACTGATAAAAATACGCTGGTATAGGTTTTCCGTGCTGAGACGGAAACTTTTGCACCCTTGTAATAATACCAATGATATAATATTTATTTTTAAAAACTATTTTATAATAATAAATAAACAAGGCAAGCAAATATAAAAATGCTCTTTTAACATTTGTTATTAAAATGTACCATTTACCAATAAAAAAATATTCTATTTAATTGTTATCAGGGATCTTACATCTAAACTTTTTTTTCAAGACACTTTTACGGATGAGAAATTTTTCTAATTTTTGCTACCTTTATTTTTAAACACTATCCAGTCTCTATCCTGTTTAATCAAGACATATTACTATGAAAATACTAATACAAAGATTTCTGTATGAAAATAGCATAGATGCCAACATTTTAATTTATTCCGAGGTATTTTTAGCGCCGCCTTTTTTCATGCATCTGTCAAGAGCTGTTTCTCCATTCATAGTTCATAATGGCCACGCCTTTTTTCAAGAATTCTACCACCAGTACTTTTATGGAATAGATTTCCTTTTAAATTTTAAGACATTTTAAATATAAAAAATTGCTAAATATTAATAGTGGTGCCGAAAATTAAGAAGTTTCAAGGACTGTACGAACTATGTCATTTTTGATGGGAGGAGCTATGTGAAAGATTTATAAAGGATGTTATGTCAATTGCACCTGATTACGTTTAACAATAGTAGATGATTTATAAAAATCACACTCGTAAATAAATAAATAACTGAATAAAACATTATGCATGTAAAATAAATGAATTGGTAGACCTTCATCAAAATATTATTATTTAAAAGAACGGAAAAGCTTATAAATATACTTTAGCCAAATTAAATAGTACTTTTCAGACGTATAAAATTCTGTGTTACTGTATGTCAAGGGGTTCATTCTCTAGCAAAGTTGTTACAACTTATATATTGAAGTAAGCGCAAAAAGATTTAAAAACTGAGAGACTTCTAATTCATTCTGTAACATTATCAGTTAACTGCCTAACAATGTTACGAATTAAAATAAAAATGTTGGCAGCTATATTTACAGCTAATTATATGGCTCGTATTCCGTGCCCCCTTTTACACGTTCAGAAATGGGGAAAAAACACTCGCCTTTTTTTTCTCTTTTTTTTTTTTTTTTTTTTCTACTGCTATTTTCATAGATGCCAATATTTTGATTTATTCCGGAGTACTTTTAGCCCCGCCTTCATTTATAGAAAATTTTTATGAAATGTATAACTTCCATAAAATCAGGCAATTTTATCCTTAAAAAATTAGTGGTATGGAAAAAAGGCACAGCTAAAAAATACTCCGGAATAAATTATATTTTGCCATCTATGCTATTTTCATATAGAAATTTTTATATCAGTATTTTTGAAGTGTTGTGACGTTATTAAACAGGATAGAGACTATTATGTAAAAATAAAGGTAGCAAAATTACGGAAATTTCTCATCCTTAAAAGTGTCTTGAAAAAAGGGCGAGATGTAAAATCCCTGATAATAAATATATATATATATATACTTTTTTTTTTTTTTTTTTTGCTAATTGTTACATTTTAATAACAAATGTTAATAGAGCATTTTTATATTTGCTTTCATTGTTTATTTATTGATATTAAGTAGTTTTTAAAAATAAATATAATATCATTGGTATTATTATTAAGTGATTATTACTTTTTTCACTACGTTCTACCAATTTGACACTTCTGTAATTTTTATATGTGATAGCTTACTAATAAACAAATAAACCGTATTTTTTTGGTAGGTGTCACTTTGGTGGATAGTATAAAAAATCGCTCATCAAAAATATACTTATCATTTTCTACCGTTTAAAATCGAGTGAAAATTCTGAAAAAAATATATATTATGTACTTCATAAACATTTATAAATAGTTTCAACCTCATTAAGATATCTTAAATAGTTTTGTTTTAACTTAAATTTAACGTTTTAGGTTTCCACCCCCATTACTCCCTAATCATTTGAGGGTAGAAGTCTAAAATTGTGTGCAAAAGATGTTTCAGATAAAGAACAATAAATAGCAGGCAAGAACTCTTCATTCAACGCTGGTGCAGTTTTCATATGCTTATCCTGCAATACCCTTTCTTAAGATGGCAGAATAGTGTAAATTTCACATAAACATCAATCTTGAGGGATATTTTCACCGTAAAGATGTCAAACCACTTTTGAGATATTATTTAGGATATTGACATGAATATCATACACTATGAATTTTCCAATTTGAAAAATTCGTAAGTTATTTGGAATTTATTATTTACTCAGCATGGCAGAATAGGGCAAAATTGAGTATAAAATATCAGACAACTTCAAAATAACATTTATGATACTTGTTTGAACATCATTGACTACAACTATTCAAATAGGAAAATTTCGTATTCGAAATTTAAGATTTTTTAAACATAGCAAAATTGTAAATTTTCCATATAAATAGGAATTTTGAGGATTGTTGCATTGGAAATAGCAGCATGAAAACTATGAAATGGACCTAAATAAAATAAATTAATAGATTAGAATAAGATAAATACTATATCGAAGTGAACGATAGAGAGCCTATTAGGCGGGGATTTCATTCTGTCACTGTGTCAAGCATTTGGTTAAATTCATTTCTCTTAACATGATTATAATATGTCTAGCACTAGAAATTTATGAGAACATAAATAGGATGGGGAACTGAGCAGAGTCCACCTATGCGAACTAATTTTCTTTTGAAAATATTCCACAGGGAGCCTACAGGCATGTTTTGACTTAGACTGTTTTAAAATAGGCATTAGAAAAATACATTTTGGTTGATAGGGTTCTTTCTTCATTTGTCCCTTTTATTTTTCCTACCAAGTTTAACTTGAGTGTATAGTTGCACTAAACTTAATATGGGAGAGATCTATAGAGAAAAACGATGCCGATACAGTTTAGATGCATATCAGCAGACAGGTGTTTATACTGTGCTGCAGTTTCCTCTTCACCGGAAAGTTATATCTCAGTTTCTAGAGTGAATAAATTCACCGAATTTCATATGCGAGATGGCTGTTATGAAAATGAATGTTAGTTTAATTTGGGTGTAGATCAGCAGACAGGTGGTGCTACTTTTACTCACATTCTCCGATTTTCCATATGACTATCTCAGCGTCTATTGAACTGCATATGCAAGATCTTTATTGTGAGAAGCTATATTGATTAAATTTTCGTGCATGTTAGCTGGTAGGTACTACTGTTATAAAAAAATCTGATGTGGGCACCACATGACTTCCTTATACACTTTCAGAAATATACATAATGTTAAAAAACATTGACATTGGACCCGAAACAGTTGGCTAAAAATATTTTTAAAAAATGAATTATCACCGTGTTCTGAGTTTTCTGAAAGTTAGCTAAAAACCGATTGCAAGATTTGTACTGGTAACGCTGACGAAGGCAGCAGGGACCCGAAAAAATTGGCTAAAAGTATTAAAAAAAGGAATTTTACCATGTTCTGAACTATTCTGAAATTTTCAAATGTCTACCTAATCGGGAAGTTAGTTAAATAATTTTTTTGTTGGACCATATAAACACTGCCGAAGGCAGCAGGGACCTGAAACAGTTGGCTAAAAGTATTAAAAAGATGCATATTCACCGTGTTCTGAACTATTCTGAATGTTTCAAATGTCTAGCTAGTCGGGAAGTTAGTTAAATAAATTTTCTGTTGAACCATGTAAACGCTGCCGAAGGCAGCAGTGACCCGAAACAATTGGCCAAAAATATTTTAAAAATGCATTGTCACCGTATTTTGAGCTTTTCCGGAAGTTTTAAATGTCTAGCTAGTCGGGATGTTAGTTACAAATCGATTCCAAGATTTGAACTGGTAATGCTGCCGAAGGCAGCAGGGACCCTATACAGTTGGCTAAAAGTATTTAAAAAATGCATTTTCACCGTGTTCTGATCTAATCTGAAAGTTTCAAATGTCTAGCTAGTCGGGAAGTTAGTTAAATAAATTTTCTGTTGAATCGCATAAACGCTGCTGAAGGCAGCAGGTATCGGAAACAGTTGGCTAAAAATATTAAAAAAATGCATTGTCAACGTGTTCTGAGCTTTTCTGAAAGTTTCAAATGTCTAGCTAATCGGAAAGTCAGTTAAATTGCAAGATTTGTCTAAACCGTTTTTGAGTTATTACCGTTTTTTGATACATTATGGCCAAATTTTTGTCATTATGAACCTAATTTTCCTAAATATCTCCAAAATGGAAAATCATAGAAAGTCCAAAAAGGGAGGTGCACAACTAGATGTTATAACAAACCTATGTACCAATTCGCAACATTCTACGTCCAACCGTTTTTGAGTTATGCGACATACCCACACACAGACGTCACGAAAAATCGTGTAAAATCCCTTATATCTCTAAAACGAGAGCTCGTGTTAAGATGGCACTTGCAGGTGTGCAACTAGACATCATGAAAGTCACACGTATAAATTAGCAACATTCAGCGATCATTCGTTTTCGAGCAATGTGAAATACAAAATCCATTTCGCAAATCGGGATTACTATACTTCCTTATACTTTGTATAAGGAAGTAAAAACATTATAGAAAAAAGTATTACAATGGCCACAACATAACAGTTTAAATTAAAATTTTAAATTGGAAAATTAATTATTTTTTGTATATAAGTCGTGATTACAAAATGCATGCATAGATACAGTTTAATTAAATCGAAAAAAGTAAGCACCCCTATAAGTTGGACACTTTTTCTTGGAACCGTAGGTGTCCTGTCCTGAGAGGTTTCACTGTATTTGTTTTACTCTTCTCCCCCATCCTGTTAACGATCGGTGATCAAACACTCCAATCTCAATCTTTCTCCATCAACAGCACAAATGTCAATATTCATTTTAAACACTCTTTATTAGCTTTTAGAACCTATAAGTAGGTAAAATCATATCTCTCACTCATGTAATTTTTTGTACCCCCCCCCCCCCCTCCTCCAAAAAAAGGAAAAACAAAAAAAGATTGGTAGTCAAACTCTCTACAGAAGTGTTTGATTTCCGGTCTTTTTTCTATCCACAACATAAATGTAAATGTTCATTTAAAACTCATTTTATTTGATTCTGAAAACCTAAAAAGAAGTAAAATTGTTCAATATCTCTCATTCATGTAATTTTCTGGGAATAATTTGTAGAACTTAATTAGAGGTAGAATTGCTCAATATCACTCACTACTTCATGTACTTTCTGTTTATTGCTTCTTTGAATATTTACAAGATCATGGACAAAGGTAATTTTTCTTATGTGACATGAAGGATAATGTTTAATGCCAACTTTTTACCCAGCTATATGTAATTAAAATTTCATAACTACAATCCTTTGAGATATCTAACAGATTAATAACATTAGGTAAAACTTGTGATAAAAAAACGCTTGCTGAATCCGGTAACTTTTTTTCTGTAACGTATTGTGAAATTATGTTGCAGATTATTTTCTAATGCCTAAATAGTGTCGCAGAATGATAGAAAAAATTCTGCTACTGAGACTGATGCCTTTATATGGGAGAATAGTTTTTGAAAAAAGTCCTGCCGTGCTAAATTAAATTCTGTTTTGTACAGAATTTTATATCTATTACTCAGAAAAGAAAGACAGGCTTCAGATTTTCTAGGCTATATTATTTTTTATTCACTAATTCTGAAACTGCAAAATAGCAGGGTTCCTTTTCACAAAGTGAATGGGTACACTCGAAAGAAATACTGGACACGTAAATAATTTTATAATATCATACTTGCCAACCAATTTTAATAAAAAAAGGGAAGATTTTTGTTGAAAAACCAGAAGATTTCATAAAAAAAGGGAAGATTTTTTTTTTTCTCTTTGACATAATAAACAATACAGTTTTACAATTTTAATATTTAGAAGCAATCTATAAAAACATTTTACTATAGATTGATTATACGAAATATATAAAAGTTTTAAATGAAGTTATTCCTCTTCAACATATAAATATCTACAAAACAGAATCTGTAAGAAATTTATTTAACAATAGACAAAAAACTTAGTGAAGTTAAAGTATAACTAATTTTTTAAATAAATAGAATATGATTTTTGTGTATGTACATTAAATCATACATATAAAAAAAAGTAGCAGTAGCTAATTATCAGTTTCAAACGTGCATAAAACTAACTGAGTATTAATTTTCTTAAATTGATTCGGAAAAAAATTTTCCTAAATGAAAAAAATATTCTTCATTTTTTCCCCATGTTTACACATTTGGTATAAATATGACAAATAAATATTTAATTTAATTGAGGAAAAATAAACAGAATCATTAAATACAGCAATAAAGACCTAAAAATAATTACATGCATCAGAAATATTGAGCACTTCCATTGCTTTATTGTTTCTAGAACTGATCAGTGATCACAATCCGAGGAATGGGGGGGGGGGGATACAAAAATAATTACAGAGTAAGAAATATTAAACTCTTTCAACTCTACTTCTAGAATCTAATGAAAGAAGTTTAAAATTAATATTATCATTTATGTTGCAGATGGATAAAGATTAGGAAACAAAAGACTTCTGCAGAACATTTGATTGCTGATCACTAGTTGGAGATAAATAAAGGGGGGGGGGGGGGGGGCAAAAAATAATTACATCAGCAAGAAATATTTAACAATTCCATTTCTTTACATGTTCTAGAATCTAATAAAGCAAATTTGAAATGAATATTCACATTTATGTTATGGATGGAGAAAGATTAGAAATCAGGAGTTTTCGTAGAACATTTGGGTTTTCTTTTTAAAACGAAACGACTTTTTTAAAAATGGAAGATTTCATCATCTGTCCGGAAGACCGAAAGATACGTTAAAAAACCGGAAGTCTTCCGGGAAAACCGGAAAAGTTGGCAAGTATGTAATATTGTATCTAAAATAGTTTTGATTAAACAACAACAACAACAACAACAAGAAAAAAAAATTACAATGCTTTAAAACTGCATATACAGTAGAGAGTCAAAAATCCACACAGCTTGGGACCAGAGGTTGTGCGGATTTTAGGATTTGGTGGATTTTGGAGCCCATAAGAAATCATTTTCAATTTGAATAATAAAAGTAGAATATTAATCAAACTAAACATTTTCACTTGTATATTAAATTATTAAGTGCATAAGAATAACACTGAATATTAAAAAAATATTTATAATGAAAACAATAAATGAAAATGAAAAGATAATTGTCAAATTTAGACAAAATCAGTTCATATGCAGTTTGTTTTGAGCTACACTTGAACATACACACATACATCATTGATTTTTTTTTTTTTTAAATCTATTATAAATAGTCATCAAATTCTTATGTAACACGAATTTATTTTGCGAAGAATTTAACTGAATTATTCCTTACAACTATGCCTTCATCAAATAGCATTTTTAAAAATTAGTTTATTAATTTCCTCATTGATATCATCATCATAATAATCATAATTTTCTTTTGATTAATTTAATATAATGTAGATAATTTGTTTATCTGCAACTTGCTTCTTGCAGTTTTTCATATTTTTATTATTGTAATCATAAATAGCAAGCACAAAATCTGCATTCAAGATCTTTTACAAAAATTCTGATTTGCAGTTTTGAAACTTAAATTTCATTGTTTCTATCTGAAAAACTGTGCAGATTTGAGACTTCGGCGGATTTCTGGCTCTCTACTGTATGTTTATTTCATTTGCTTAAGAAAAAAAGCTCATAAACTGAGAATGTCAGAGAAGAGAAAATACAGCATGCTTATTAAGTGTTGAGTAAGAAGAAAGAAATAAGCTTTTCTCTCTCTCTAAGAAATTTGAATCATTCCCTTAAAGAAAAGCTGCATTAACAAAAACTAATTTGCTGCATCCATTGTGCCAACTCCTTCTTTTAACCCTGCTGTTCTGTTCGGGTCAAGTTGACCCAAAACATTTTTCAATTCTTTATAAAGAAATGACAGTTTAGAAATATTTTCTAGCCATTTTATGACTTTGTTAGCATATTACTTTCCTGAAAATATTTTTATTTTATTTATATAGTTTTATATTTTTTAAAATGGTACAAATGTAATGTATAGTAAATGAGAACAGAACAGCAAGGTTAAGATAATAAATTTAAAAAAAAGAAAAAATTCTAGGTTTGAGAAAGTGATAGAAGTTCAATAAGAATTGACTTGGCTTTTTGTAATCTGCTTGAATGATTTAGATTTGTATTTATTTTTTATTTTTTAGATGGCAATTATAACTAAATAATAATCCTCTTAAAAAAAAAAAAAAAAAAAAAAAAATCATAAGAAAATCAGCAGCATTTTCTATTGATTTTCTTCAGAATGACTCTAATGGTTTTTGTAAAAATCATGATAAAAGGAATTTTTGAAATTTGAAATTTACATGACTTTATTCTTCTCTGATATATCACACTACGTATTTTCAAAATTTCAGTCAGTAGAGAAATTTCTCCATATTAATTATTTTGAAGGGGAAAAAAAAAACACTCTTAACTCTAGAAATGATTTCCAAGGGGAACTCAATGCACCAGCCCGGTAATGACCAAAAATATATGATATTGTTACGACCCATGGCCAAATTTGAGATTTTTTTTCACTGCTGATTGACAAAATTCATGCTTTTTTTTTTTTTTTTTTTTTTTTAAGAGTCAAAATGTCCTATTTTTTTTTTTAGATAATTACCAAGATACATTATTTTCACAATTGAATTTTTCGAAGAGACTTTAAAAACATCCAATTAGTTGTGAAGATTTTATGAAGAGTCTGTTTTAAGATCATCATTTTTTGAATTTGATTTTGCCCTTGTACATAATAAGTAAAGAAAAATAAAACCTATCCAACAAATACTATCCTGTCCACTCGTTTGTTGAAACTTCCTATTTTGTGATGGCAACCCATCCAGAAAATAAAATAAAAATCTTCTCAGGTATGGAATTGTTTCTTTTTACAGTAGACTGACTCTCCACTAAGAAGTGCTAAATCTTCTATCACAAGTAGTTTAAGGCTACCTGTAAGAGTGACTTACCGTGTTGAGGGTGGCAAAGTAATCTTGTTCCACAGATCGGTTGAAAAGGGGACTGTTGTGACCCGTGAAAGGCGTATACCAGAAGTAATCGTGGAAGTCGTAACTCATCAAATTCATCAAGTCAACATACCTGGACAGAAAAAAAACATTATTCGTCCATAAAATAGTATAACAATAATTAAATCAACATTAAAATGATTAATCTAAGATCTTTCATAATAAAAAGACTAACATCGATAAATAGGAAATTAAAGGTTTCATTTTTTTCTGGAAACAAAGGCAAAATTTAATTAAATAAAGGCCAATAAATTAATAAAGAACATATATATTAGAAAGAAATTAAAACTTCTTCACACACCATAAATTTTAAGGCAGCACAACCGGTTTCGAAAGGACGTAGCCTTTCTTCATCAGGTGCAAACACGTGCTACTGCCTTGGAGGCAAAAGCATATACGTGTTTGCACCTGATGAAGAAAGGCTACATCCTTACAAAACCAGTTGTGCTGTCTTAAAATTTATGGTGTGTGAAGAAGTTTTAATTTCTTTCTATTGACTGTAGGCCAGTTTTTTTAATTTAATATATATATTGTTGTATATATATATATATATACCCTGTGATGTAAATAATTCATTTACCTTTTATGTTTCCATATTTTAAATTAATTTTATTAATATTTTTAATTTTCATAGCAACAGAAGTTACTTAGTGAGGATCAAAGAACCTCATGGCGTACATTGCGTTCTGGCCACTAACCCTTTTTATTCTTTGGGTCAAAAGGTCAAATATATATATCCAAATAATTTTATTTACATAAGAGAAAAGAGGAATCAATTTACTTATTGGCTAGAATGCTGTAAAAAGAAAAATGCATACAAAAATAATGTTTGTAAGAAAACTAATCTGCTGCATCAAAATTAATCAATTTTATTTTCCAAACCACACTAGTAATTCCAAATTAAGTAGGATATAAAAATTAATGGTTTTTAAAATTTGAATAAGTATTCATATAAACTAATATATATATATTTATTATTAATAAGTAGGCACTCTCTCTCCAAATGATAAAATGGTCATTATTTTAAAACAGAAGCAAAACAAATCTTTCTCACCCCATGTTCTTCTCTTGAGAGCTGCTGAAACCCAACTAAATTTAAAACTGCCGGAATAACAGAAGGTGGAGTCAGAACCATCACCCTATTGGTTCTCAGCATGGTGTGATATGACATCACCACTAGGAAAGAAGAACCAATTTTTCTCCTGTGTGTGTGTTGCAGTAAAGCAAACACAACAGGGTGAGTTGAGCCAGCTGAGAGAAACAATGCATTTAAGTGCAGAAAACGATCTTATTTAACATTTAAAAAGAAGTGATGTTTTTAACATCACATTACCCCTAACGACCATTAAAAAATTTGGAAGACTAAAAATGTGAATGGAGAGTGCATACCTACATTTACATGAAGGATTACAAATTTTTTTTTTTTTTTTTTTAACTTACATGTGAAAAAAAAAATATCCATATTGACTAGATAATATTGTAGGAACGGCCATTAAAGGCATGAATGTAACAAAGCAAATTTTTAAGCAACTGAAAGGTCTTACAATACTCTTAATAACATGCACTTGATAAAAAAATTTGGAAATTTTGAGAACAATGTACATGTGACACAAAATCTGAACCAAACACAATACAAAATCGATAAGTAAAGCTGAAACAATAAAATTCCGACAAACAACCCAATATCAACGCCTACCCTGGTAGGTGATCAATTCTACCAAAATAGGCGAGGAATACACCATTTCATCAAAAACAATACTATTTCAGCACTGTGGTTACAGACATTCTCAAATAAAAGATTTTATTGATACGAAAGTGGTCAGTGACATATCTAACAATATTTATTAGGATATTGACAACTAATAAAATATATCTATAAATGCAAACAGACACAGCTTTTATCAACAAGTGACATGAGTAAAAAAAAAATATTGATACCTTTTAAAAAAAAAATAGTATTATAAACAGAAATATTGAAAATCATACAAAGTGCTGCAAAATTTCTTTCCTATAAATTTGTAAAAATAATTAGTTAGAGCGAATAAAAAAAATGCAAGACATGGCAAAAGAATTTTAGTGGATGTACAATTTCAACAAAAATATTTAACCAATAATCTTGATATTAAATACACGCATTATGATAAAACAAAATCAGTTATTGTATTTCAGTATAAAATATTTACAGATGACCTCTTGAAGCATTATTATGAAGGAGAAAAAAAAATCAAAATAAGTATCAATACAAATGTCAAAATAATCTTACAGATAAATATTACATTACGGAAAAGGCATTCCAAGTACTCGAGTATAATATTCGAATAAGATTTTTTTTTTTTAAATTTAATCATTACCATTATTATTATTATTATTTAAAGAATATACATATTATAAATGGAAATAATAAATGTGAGTGGCTACTGAGGCCACCAAGTTAGATTACTAAACAAAATCAAAAATGCACTTAATATAAACATCAAATAATACTCAAATGAACATACTATCAGATATAACCAAAACAAAACTGTAATGTCAATAATCACAATAAACAAAAAATTTTATCAAACATTATACACATTTATATACATATCATGTGTGGATTGTGTCTTAATTTGATTGTGTAATAGTGTGGATGTAGTGTATACTTGTGTTGTATAAGTGATGTTTGTGTCTGTGAAAATGGTGTGGAAGCTTCCAGAAATTGTATTTAATAACCCAATATATTTATAAACATGACAATGTGTAGGAATTAATATATGAAAAGAAAGAAGAAAAATTATGTATACACATATAAATATGCAAGTTTCCGATACATATAACACACACATACTGTACATTTTGAGCAGTAAATAATTATAGTATAGTTATCAAATTTAACAAATAAGACAATATATAAAATAAATCAGCATAACAGAAGATTTATATTCATATTAACTACAATACACACTTAACTAAGTTTTTGTAGATATTCAACATTTGCCACAGGAGAAAAAATATATATATATATAACTACACAATATATAATAGGACAATATACAAAATACAACTTATCAAATATACCTGTACCAACTCATACTTGTTTACAACAGGCAACTTTGGTGAATGAATTGCTTATCAAGTCCCCTAAAAAAAAACTTAAAAAAAAAAACATGTTAAAAGAACATTTGTGAAAATGGAAACAAAAAACAAAAATTAAGTTTTGCATCTTGGTCTGAGATCATAATGAGACTGCGGTTGAACAATCCCAGCTGGTTGACCTGTCAGAATTGTTTGTGGAATGAGATGTTGCTTTCTTTTATGCGCCAGGATGACACGGTCTATGTTAATAGTGAATGGTTCAGCCCCTTCATTTTCGAATTCTCTGACGGAGAGTAACACGTCAGATATTACTTTTTGAACTGAATATGGGCCTATGAATCTTGGTTTAAATGTATCTTTGGTTTTTATAAAGACCATATCATTTTCTTTGAATTTCCGGAGAACTGCTTTTTTATGTTGTCTAGTATTACGTTGGTTTTGGTAAAACTTCATGTTATGATGCACTTGCCTAAAGATCTGTTTCATTGATTCCATGTATTTATGGTATTCATATGGAAATTCCAGTGTTTCTAACTGAGGAGCTTCAAACAAGTCAAAGATGCTTGTTATTGACCTGCCAAAATGCAGAAAGGCTGGAGAATATCCAGTTGAAGAATGAACGGTGGTGTTATACAGGTTCTTGTGTATCATCAAAGCCTGATGAAAATCAAATCCTTCCTTGGTAAGAGTGGAAATTGAGGATTTAATGCTGGTATTAATTCTTTCTGATGAGCCTTGTGTTTGCGGGTGTCCTGATGATGAATGGGAGATTGTAATTTTCAATGTCTGTGCCAAGTTGTTAAAGATGTTTGCTGTGAACTGTGGGCCTAAGTCTGAGAGTATCGCAGAGGGTCGACCAAAGGTAGTAATGTATCCCGTAATGGCTTTAACTACAGCTTGTGCTGTTGCATTTTTTACTGGTACCAATTCAATATGTTTAGAAAAATGATCAAGGAATGTTAACACATGGAAGCCATTAGAGAAAGGACCCAAAAAGTCCATGGAAACTAACATACTCGGCGCAGAAGGAACAAACATTTCCTGCAGTGGAGCAGGTGGAATTCTGTGCGGTTTATATTGAATACATAATGTACAGGACAGAACAAAGTTTTTCACATCTTCAAATAATCCTGTCCAATAAAAGTGTTTAAGTATTCTTCTGTATGTATTTCTAATTCCAAAGTGAGGCATGTGACAAATTTTTAATACTTTAGGTTTTAACTTCTGTGGTACTACAATTTTTGTTTTTGGAGAGTTTTCAGGCTAGTGAAACTTTCGTTTGATCATTAACAGACCTGTGTCCGGATGGACAAAATAATTTTTATATTTAGGAGAAGGTTTCTCCGAAGTGATATCGACAATAATTTTTAGCAGAAAGTCATCTTCTCTTTGCTCTTTAAAAAAACATTCTTCCGAGATTTCCATCATAAGATTATCTGCGTCAGAGCTGTTTAAGGAACGACTGAGTGGAGCAGAATCGTTGCTTAACAACTGAGGTAAGGAAGAACGATGAGGCTCTGATGAGGTGAGTGACTTATCAGATTTTTGTGTGACATTGAAATGATGGAGTTCAATTGTTGGAGAAGCTGAAGAAATGGGTAAATTGTTAGCCTCTTTAATTAATTCTGGGTTTGAGTTAAGATCTTGAGTGTATGCAGAAAAGTCTTCTCTTGAAAAATAGTCTGCCAAAACATTTGTTTTACCTTTTACATATCTGAATGTGTATTGATAGTTTGATAATTCAATTAGCCATTTAGTAGTTAGATCAGCAGGAGAGGAAATTTTCTTATAGTGTTCAAGTGGTCTGCTATCGCTGAGAATGGTGAAAGGTCGGTTGAAAAGGAAAAATTTAAATGCACTGACTGACTTAGCTATGGCCATCAGCTCAAGCTTGATGGCTGAATATCGCTGTTCTGATTTAGATAGTGTTTTACTAAAGTAACTAACCGGAAGCAGAATGCCTTCCTTTTCTTGTAGAAGAACCCCTGAAATAGCAATTTTGCTAGCATCTGTATTAAGAAAAAATTGTTTTGACCAATCGGGTAAAGAAAGAAAAGGTTTAGAGAAAAAAACTTTCTGTATTTGTTTAAAGACTTCAGCATGTTCCTCTGTCCATTTAAATGTAGTTTTCGGAGATGTTAATTTTATCAAAGGATCAATTAATCGCGAGTAGCAGGGAATGAGTTTTCTGTAGAATCCACACAATCCTATAAATCTTTTTAGTTGTTTTCTGGTTGCTGGGATAGGAAATTGAGTAATTTTTGTAATGTTGGAAAAAATAGGATGTATTTTCTGATTTTGGATGCTGAAACCGAGATATTCAATAGATGACTGATGGAATTTACATTTCTTTGGAGACAATGTCAGATTGTACTTTTGTAGAGTAGCTAAAAGTGTTTGTAATTTTTCTGTTGTTTCCTGGAAAGAGTCACTTCCTATAATAATGTCATCCTGGTAAGCATATATGCCTGAACAATTGCACTCTTGTATAATTGTGTCAATAAGCATTTGGAATGTTGATGCGGCTGATCTCAGCCCAAACATTAATCTTTTAAATGAATAAGTTCCCCATTGTGTAGTAAATGAGAGACGTCGTCTGTATTCTTTAGGTAATGAAATTTGATGATACGCTGAGGGAAAGTCTAATGTTGTAAAATATTTAAATTTTGAGATGTTATTTATTATCGTATCAATTCTTGGAAGAGGATAAGTGGAGCATCGAATCATAGAGTTGATTAACCTTAAATCTAGGGCCAATCTAAAGGAAGGTTTATCCTCCTTAGACACAGCTTTCTTTTTAACCATAAGCATTGGGCATGCCCATTCAGAGATATTTCTCTCAATGATCCCTGCATCCAGTAATTTGTCAAGTTGATCTTTTGCCTCTTCTTGAATAGCTTGTGGAATAGGAAAAGGGTAAGTTTTTAAGGGAATATCTGAAATGAATTTTATATGTGGAGTGATATGATCGGTGTGTCCAATCGACTTTAGTGAACATGAAAATACAGAGTTAAATTTCTGAAGAATATCTTGCATTATTACCCTTTCTGTAGGTTTTAAATGCTGAATAGAAAAATTATTTACATTAAATTCTTTCTGTCTTAAGGATAAAACTTCTGGTGTAGCCTTAATTAGATTACACATGTGATCAGGTGTATTTGTTGCAAGATCCAAGGAATTTTCTTCTATTTTATCTATCTCTGAAATGTATCCGCAAACGGTATTTTTATTTATATGCAGTTTCTTGCTCGAATTATTATACATAGGAATAAAAAATTGAATTAATTCTTGTTTAGTAGAATTTTCCTTGATATGTTGTACCTCCATAAGAGAAGGATAGAACACAAGTGGACAATGCTTGTTAGACGATGTAAACATTACTAACTGATTTTCTGGAATAAGCGTGGACCGCACAGGCACATATATAGTATCCTGTGGATCAATCATAATCTTCTGGGTAAGCCAACATTTTTGATCAGAGGGTAAGTTCTCTTTATGAACATCAATTTTAGATTTTTTATATCCAGTTTGGGGAAAATCCATATGAGTAGCTATCTTATGTGATGCCCGATTCATATCAGATTCAGATGATAGAAGACTGCAAGAGGGTACAGTGTCTAGAATATCTAAAGCATTTTCATTAATTTGTATTTTGTTATTGTGTAAATTGATAACTACGTGATGGGACTTTAAAAAATCAAAGCCAAGTATACCAATAAATTTAGATTCAGTTGGTATTTCAATAAGAAAAAAGGTGTGTTTGTAAAAAGTGTTCCCTATTTTAAAGGAAATGCAAACACATCCGTCACATTGGACTATAGAGTTTACTGTAGATATCTTGACTCTTGAAGCAATTCTTTTGTAATATAATTTGTTTTGATTTTGTAAGAAGTAATGTTTTGAGAGTAATGACACAGAAGCTCCTGAGTCGAGAAGAAAATTCTCTAATGTTTTGTTTAACAGTAATTGTATGATGGGGAGATTGGGCAGATCATTGTCTGTGTGTAACAAGAATTCCAGTGAATTAACTAATATGCAGTCTCCATTTTCCTCCACACTCGGGGACGTTACCAATACAGGAGATGTTGTCTGTATCGCAACAGATTTGACTTTGCGTTCTAATGACAAAGGGAACTTTGCCTGTGTGTCTGGAGATCTCAGAATGATTTCATTGTTATTTACAAAAAAATTATTAGGTAGATTAGAATATGTTGAGTTAGTCTGTGAAAAGTTGTTATGGTAATTGACTTTATTCAAACCTGACCTATATGAGGAACTCTTTGTATTTAGGAGTTTAGTGTCACTTCTACCATTCTCCACTTCTAGTCATTGTGAATGACTACTTTTGGTTTGAGGGGAGTTGGATTTAAATGTTTTAGGGGCCCTGGCTCTCCGTGACATGTCTCTATAAGGTCTAGAGAAAGTTTGCCCATTACGATATCTGTGAGAAAACTTATTATTTTGTAATTTTCTGAGTGCAAAGCACCTCTGAGCAGAATGTCCAGGTCTTTCACACCATTGGCATTGAATCGTGTGCGAACCTTTATTTTGTGGAAATTTATTGTATGGCCGCTTGCTATAAGATGAATTGTTAATCTTAGTCAAATTGTTTTCTGAGTTTGTGCCTAACACTTCACTATCTATTTTATGATTGAAGTTCTGAATAGTAGCAAAAGATGTTCCTGGTAAGACAGGGTTTATTTGCAAGTTATAAATTTCCTGGAATTTTTCGAGACATTCCACCATCTGATAAAAGGTTGTGGCTTTTTGTGATAGTAGATGAATTCTAAAGTGGGGCGGAATGAGATCATTGAATTTTGCGATTAGTAGTTGTTCAAGGGCTTTTTCTTCCATATCAGGAAAACGTTTTCTCACTAAATTTTCAAGCTTATTAGCAAAAATATTAATATTGACATCGGACTCAAACTTAATTTCGTTAAATTGTTGTGCTATTGCAGTTGCCGACTCTACCTTAAAATATTTCTTAAATATACTAAATAACTCTTTTGTATTTTTGGCTTTTTGGCAAGCTGGGGAGGAGACATAAAACTTAAGAGCAGTATCTGCCAATTTTGATTTCACAAAAGCCAAAGCATGGGATTCTTCCCATTTGCTGTTCTCAATTTTAAATTTCACTTGTTCAATAATAAAATCTTTTTGTAAAAAAATAGAACCGACTCCAAAAAGGAACTACTATTCAATTAAATAAAAATGAAAGAAAATTGGCAGAAAATGGAACTGGAAATTGCGCCTAAAAGTATAAAATAATTTCTTTCGCCAAACAACCTATAACACTACAATTAATCATAACTTTTGAAGTCGGCGCAAAATTAAATAAAATTTAATTAGTTTCTAAAGGTTTGTTTTTACATCGGTAGCAACAAATTCTGTCGTCTCGAATGATCCCTTTTCATGTTTCCTTTATTATTTTATCACTGTATATAATTGGTCCATTGGTAGCATCTACACAGAACAGTGAACATTCTTCACAATGCGGTATTTATGTTTCTACGAAGTTAGAGTTTCCTTTGCAAATTTGGTATAACTTTGATAAATATCATCCTTGGTGGCTTTTGGATTTGGCGTTCAAAACGTATTGCAAAAATATACACGCAAGATGTATATTTTCATAATATATTTTGTACGAAGTATCGTTTCATATTATTGATTATTCTCTTAATATACCTTATCAAATTAATCATGATATCCCAAAGAAGTTAAATATGTTTGCCAGACAATTTTGCGATTTTTCTTTCACCAATGACGTCAGATATCAGCATCTTCGCCAACTTTTGCTGCTTAAGAAATCTTATTTGTTTTCTTGAATCAAAATAGTTTTCGGCTGCGTTTTAAGGGTGACAATGTGAGATGTGTATTTTGAATAGGATTTGATTTTTGTATTGAATAAAGGTATCAATTTTTATTTAATTTTGCGCCGACTTCAAAAGTTATGATTAATTGTAGTGTTATAGGTTGTTTGGCGAAAGAAATTATTTTATACTTTTAGGCGCAATTTCCAGTTCCATTTTCTGCCAATTTTCTTTCATTTTTATTTAATTGAATAGTAGTTCCTTTTTGGAGTCGGTTCTATTTTTTTACAAAAAGATTTTATTTTTCTCTTTTCAGTGAAAACTTATTCATATAGCAGAACATCAAAAGACGTTCGACGGCAGTTTCACAAATCACAACTTCCAAGAAAAGTGACATAACTCAAAAAATGGTTTATGTCACTGAAAAATACATGAAATGCACCCAAAGTGAACAACCCCAATGTGAACAACCCAATGTGAACAAAAAAGTTACATCTCCATCTAGAAAGTTATCCACTCGAGAGACAGTTGTGCCAGTTTTATTCTAGTCAGGTTATTTTTAAATTGATTTTTCTCAAATGCTGCATTTTTAAGTTGTGTCACTTTACTTGCCTTTATCGGATATGAACAAAAAACTATCTATTGAATGAACATACATTAAGTTAAAAAGTCTTTAGAAATGTAAAGAACGGATACTCTGTATTCGTAACCAAAAATTCTGTTAGGCATATATATTGAAGAACTGATACAACACATGTGTTGCAATTAACATATGTACAGCTAAAACTTGTACAATTAGGCATATATATTGAACTTTACACTGAATACGTGTCACTCGCTGCGCTGAAAATTGCGCAGCGTAAAGTTCAAGCAAAGAGCAAAATATGTATTGCAGCTGACGGGCAGAAGTTTCAACATCGATACTTACATACTGCTTTTACCAGAGTAGCTGCATGCGTACAGCAGTTAAAGTGAGAACAGTCTTTTGTGAGTATCCTGTAATTTGTTTATATCTTAATGAAATCATAATGAAGCCTATTTCAGGCCAAGATCATTACGACAACAAAAAAAGTATTAAAATTAAATCATCTCTTACGAAGTTATAAGCTAACAAATTTCAACAACAACAACAACAACAACAACAATGAGAAGCATGGTTTGTATTGAGAACCTCTTCCTTTATGAAGTCAGTTTAAAATGTCTATGCGCTAATCGATATGACTGCTTACAATAACCATAATTTGAATTTTAAATAGCATAAATGTCATCCGCTACGCTACAATATATGTAATGTCGTTCAAGTGTGCACAAAATAGGAGATTGTGAAAAAACAAATGCACGTTTTAAGCGTTCTGTTTTTCGCATTAATGTCTAAACTAGCTTTTCGTACTAAATCGATGATGCTCTGCAATTTTATAATTCACTTTTTTCCCCTTTCTTGAACTGTTTCCGAGATAGGAACGCTAACTCCACTGTTTCCCACCAGGTGGCGCTGTAGGCGGTTGAATCGCGCAGCACATATCCACTTTACTATACCTACATACCACTTTTATGACTATAGCTGCAGCTGTTCAGCAGTTAAAAGAGTCGGGACTGACTTTTTTGGGCACCATATATTTTCTTTTGATCGTAAAGATATTGCAATGAGACCTATTTCAGACCAAGACCTTTACAATAAAACAAAAAGTACCAAAATCGGATTATCTGTTCAGAAGTTATGAGCAAACAAAGAAAAATAAAAACAAAAAAACGCACGGTTTGAATTGAGAACCTTCTACTTTTTGAAGTCGGTTAATAAGAGCATCTCTTACGAAATTATAAGCTTAGAAACACCCAACAACAGCACATAGCTCGAATTAAGAACACCCTCTTTTCTGAAGTTGGTTGAAAACGACTTTGCGCTAATCGATGTGACCGCTTACACTAACAGTACTTTGAACCACAGAGTATACATGTCATCCGCTACGCTGCAAAGTGTGCAACGTAGTTCAAGTGTGCACAGTGTAGGAAATTGCGAAGAAACAACTGCACGTTTTAAGCGTTCTATTTTTAGCAATAATGTCTAAAAATTGTCTTTTCGTAGTAAATCGATGGTACTCTACAACTTCGTAATTAACTTTTCTCCTATCTTGAACCGTTTTTGAGATAGGGGAGCTGATTCCTCTGTTTTTCACCAGATGGCGTTTTATTTTCTTTAGATTGTAAAGATATTACATGGGGACCTACTTCAGACCATGATCTTTACAACAAAACAAAAAGTATCAAGTAACCGTATTTTGAACTACATAACGTATGTCTCACCAGCTACGTTACAACGTGTGCAATGTAGCTCAAGTGTGCATAGTGTAAGAAATTGCGAACAAACGAATGCACGTTTTAGCATTGTATTTTTAGCATCAATGTCTAATCTATGTTTTCGTACTAAGTCGATGATGTCCTGCAATTTTATAATTCACTTCTTCCCCCTGTCTTGAACCGTTCCCGAGATTGGAACGCTAGCATGAATGTCTAAACTATCTTTTTGTACTAAATCGATGATACTTTTCAACTTTGTAATTCCCTTTTTTCTCTAGAACCGTTTTCGAGATAGTAATACTAACTCCACTATTTTCCACCAGGGGCGCTGCAAGCGGTTTAACCTTGTACTGCATGGCTACTTTGCTATACTTACATACCATTTTTAACACTATAGCTGCAGCCGTTTAGCAGTTAAAAGAGTTGGGACTGATATTTTTGGGCACCCTGTATTTTCTTTAGATCGTAAAGATATTATAATGGGACCTATTTCAGACTAAGAACTTTTCAACAAAACAAAAAGTGTCAAAATCGGAGCATCCGTTCAGAAGTTATGAGCTAACAAACATAAAAAAAACATACGGTTTGAATTGAGAACCTTCCTTCTTTTTTGAAGTCGGTTAAAAAAATCCAATAAATGAGGGTCTCCAGAAAATGGCGTTACTAAAGTTTTGAATGGTAAACCTCTTGTCAATCCTTTGTTAGAAGCCATTATTTTTTGTATATATATGAAGCTACTATATTGGTTTAAAAAAAACAACACAGATGTATGAAGCTTGTTATTTAAATTTCTTGATTTTTACATGTGTTGATAGCTATTTGCATATAATAAATTCACGTAGTTGAGGAGAGAGAGAGATACCTACAATTTTTTTTTTTTTTTTTTTAAGCCAACAATACAAAGTTCTGTTGGTTATTATTTATTTAATCAGTTATTCAAAATATATTGAACCAAAAAAAAAAAAAAAAAAAAATTTCATTTGTACAAAGTTCCAGCATATCACATTTTTTGAAACAGGGAATTGTCTTATAGGTCACTTGGTATCAATCATATTCAATCACCAAAAAAATGTAATTGGTAATGTATGACTTTAAAAAAATAATTTCAGTAATTCTAGCAATAAAAATAAAATAACTTATTCAAAATAAACAATCTCTACAGTATCATTTATTCTTAAGAACAATAATCAAGTATTCCTTTCATTTTCCTTTTATTTCTCAATCTTTTCCCATCTGATCACAATTTGACACCACCGGCACCAAATGTGATGTAAATAATTCATTTACCTTTTATGTTTCCATATTTTAAATTAATTTTATTAATATTTTTAATTTTCATAGCAACAGAAGTTACTTAGTGAGGATCAAAGAACCTCATGGCGTACATTGCGTTCTGGCCACTAACCCTTTTTATTCTTTGGGTCAAAAGGTCAAATATATATATCCAAATAATTTTATTTACATAAGAGAAAAGAGGAATCAATTTACTTATTGGCTAGAATGCTGTAAAAAGAAAAATGCATACAAAAATAATGTTTGTAAGAAAACTAATCTGCTGCATCAAAATTAATCAATTTTATTTTCCAAACCACACTAGTAATTCCAAATTAAGTAGGATATAAAAATTAATGGTTTTTAAAATTTGAATAAGTATTCATATAAACTAATATATATATATTTATTATTAATAAGTAGGCACTCTCTCTCCAAATGATAAAATGGTCATTATTTTAAAACAGAAGCAAAACAAATCTTTCTCACCCCATGTTCTTCTCTTGAGAGCTGCTGAAACCCAACTAAATTTAAAACTGCCGGAATAACAGAAGGTGGAGTCAGAACCATCACCCTATTGGTTCTCAGCATGGTGTGATATGACATCACCACTAGGAAAGAAGAACCAATTTTTCTCCTGTGTGTGTGTTGCAGTAAAGCAAACACAACAGGGTGAGTTGAGCCAGCTGAGAGAAACAATGCATTTAAGTGCAGAAAACGATCTTATTTAACATTTAAAAAGAAGTGATGTTTTTAACATCACATACCCAGTAGCAGAATTTTTTCTGTCAATCTGCGACAGTTATTTTTGCATTAGAAAATAATCTGCAGCATAATTTCACAGTGAGTTACGGGAAAAAAAGAAGTTACCGGATTCAGTAAGCATATATTTATGAAAAGTTTGTATTCATCTAAATGTTATTAAACTGTTAGATATGTCAAAGCATTGTAGTTATAGAATTTTAATTACATATAGCTAGGTAAAGAGTTGGCATTAGCAACTATCTTTCATATTATATAAGAACTACTATTTTGTTCATGATTTTGTTCATACTGACTCTAGTAAACTACTTGTAGGAGACTCTAAACATTGAAATTAATACAACTTTCCAAAATTTTTTGGTTCCATGTGTAACCAGATAGAGGGAGGGACATTAAGACGTATAAACTTTCTTTTATCGACAATTAAAGTTTGTTCATCATTGCCAATTGTACAACTTAATTGCATTTTGCTCACCTTCTCAATGTCCGAGCCCCAACTTTCACAGAAAACTTTTGATACTGGAATTGAAACTGCATATTTAACCCATTAGGCGCCTAAGCTCCCGCTACAGGAAAATTTAAGAATTTTTTTCTCTACAATAATTAAGATATATATATATTTTTTTTTTTACATTGAACGTTGAATTGTCTAGCTTCGCTGGTAATATTTTCAAAAAGTTTGTAATGCAAATTGTATTATTATTATTTTTTAATTATTCAAATAAATTTGTCTGTTTCTACTGCATAAGGAAAGAAAATCACAAAAAATAACTTATTATTTAAGTGCAGGGGTTTAAAAAGATGGACATAAATTAAAAAATTCGTTTCTTAAATTATAACAAACATGGCACAGAAAATTACATGAGTGAGAGATATTGAACAATTTTACTTTACAGGTTGTAGAATATAATAAGGCACGTTTCAAATGAACATTGACATTTATGCTGTGGATGCAGAAAGCTTAAAAATTACAACGCTTTTGTGGAACGTTCAATCACCGATCATTAGCGTGTGTGGGGGGGGGGGGAAGTAAAACAAATATAAGGTGAGATATTAAACCATCCTACAAAGTCAAAATTCCATCCCATGTAAAATCCTATTTTTAGATCCATTCTGTTGTGCTATTGTTGATTATAAAAAACACATTCAATAATTATTTCTTATTTCAAAAGAAGAGTGAATCCAAAAAATAATACAAAATGGAAAATAGAATGGACAGATGAGGGAGGGGAGGTGGCAGTGAAAGCGAAAATGTGTTTACAGGGGTACTAGAAAGAAGAAAGGGTTTTGCAGACAAAATCCGTGAACACAGAATGTTTAACAGATCACGAGGAAGGAATTGTTTATTTAATTGTGACAAAAAAAACAGGTTTCATTAAATGCCATAAAATGAGTCATTTTTTATTGTGAACCCCTATCATTTTGGAAGCATACATAATGGATAGAAACAAAGGTTACTTTTTAGATTCCTCTCATCGTCTAGAACAAAACATTTATCAAAAAAGTTTCCTACAAATGAATGTCCCAGTCCTGGGTCCTATTGAGTATATTTAGTAACCTATTCCAATGCTTACTTCTTATGGTTAAGGAGACAAGAGCAATGAACCCGTCCCCAGTAGATGTGTATTTTGACAGTGTTACAGGGAGTCAATATGGGTCATTCCCAACTCAACCTTAGAGCAATAAAATAAGGAAAGGGCACGTGATGTCACTCGCAGTCAAATTATGGGAAAAGTGGCAAAACATTGGTATTTCCACCAATAGAGATTGATCTTTTGCCACTCTCGAGTGGCAAAGATTGATTGAAGGAGCGTTTGTTTGTAAACATGCCCTTTCCTTATAGAACAAGTGAAAATGAATAGCTCAGGAATGAGCACTTTGAAACAACTCACTTTGCCATCTCAGGGACGTCGTAAGACTGATCAACGATGTTCTTTGGAGCAGCCACGGCAACACTCAGCAACAGAAGCCTGCCTGTCATGGACATGGACAGAGCTGCTCCCATTTTGAATTCCTACAAGGACACATCAAAAGAGACAATGAGAACTTCTTCAATTATCATTTTGAGCAAAAAATGAGAGTGAAATTTTATTACACTGCATTCAACATAACGGAATGAAAATACACTCTTACCTAAACAGGGTGTTTACTGACTACTTGGCAGAAAAAAAAAAAAAAAAAAAAAAAAAAATCATGACCTTAAAAAAAATTTTATGACCTTTTTTATCAACATATCACACTTTTCTTTTTTAATTGTGATATTCATTTTTTTTTTTTTTTTTTTTTTTTTTTTAAACTGAAAAAAAAAAAAAAAAAAAAAAAAAAAAAAAAATTATTTTGATGATTTTTTTTTAAATTATTGTTTAACAATATTATTAGCTGAAAAAAAAAAAAAATCTGGACATTTTATATTATTATTATTATTACTATTATTATTAACAATTTAAATAAACAGTAATGAAAACAATCCAAAACAAACAGACACATAAAACTAAAAACATATACACATTATTTGTACAATGTTCTATCATTATTGTAACTATTAGTCTTTTTAAATATTTGAAAATCTCATTTACTTTTCTTGCATTCAGGAGAAGAGCCTATGTATCACAATTTTGTTCATAATTTCCTTTTTAATTTTTCATGAAAAGACTAAGAATATAATTATCAAACTAAAGTATATAGGTATAAATCTCAAACTTTGCATTTAGAGATGTTTTTCTTCCTATTCTTCAAAACCGAATACACTCTGAATTAGCAGTTCATTCAGCTACACATTAATACTCTTTTGATTAACAAAATATTTTAAGCACATATACTTTTAAAAAATTACACGTTAGGTGAGAAAATTTGAAAGAAAAAAAAAAATATATTTTTTTTCTTTGCAACAAAAATTTAAATGCCTGTAGATTTTCATAGAAGGCAATTTTTTTTTTTTTTTTTTTTTTTTTTTTAAGATATAAATGACTATACTAGGATTATAATCATACTTATATGTCTGTACTATTAAATAACAGTAATAAATCAACAAATATTACGAAATATCACATTCTGAAGTTACCCAGACGGGAGCTAGACTTAAACTAACGTTTATTTACATATGTACAGTTACAGAGAAAAAGAATGAACACACAGCGCCATCTATTGGCGTATTATAAAACACTTTGAGCATTATCACTACTTATATTATACCAACATTCTTCCCCTGCGAAAAGCGTTTTATATATATAATCAAAAACAATAATAAACAATAATTAATATGCAAATATATACTTTGAAATCAAACATATTTTTTCTAACGTAAATGATAATTTTTCCTTTGTAACAGCCTTTGTTAAAAAATCTGAAATCATTTCATTAGTACAATTATACATAACTTTCACAGTCTTTTCTTCAATTAAGTCTCTAACAAAATGAAATTTAAGATTAACATGTCTTGTTTTATTTGATGACTTTGCAGTATTTAGCCAATCTATTGCTGCTTGACTATCAGAATAAATCGTCACAGGTCTTTCAACAAATTGTTCACATTTAAGTTCTTGTAACATGTTTACAGTCCATGTTAATTCTCTTGCAGTATCTGCAGTGGCTAACAGCTCTGATTCACATGTGGATAGTCCTACACATCTTTGTTTTTTACTTTTCCATACAATAAGAGATTTTCCTAACATAATTACACAACCTGAAAATGATTTGCCTCCCTCTCCATTTCCCCAGCTTGCATCTGCACTACAATTTATTAAACCGAATTTTCTCTCGTAAAACAATACTTTATTTTTTGTTCCATTTAAGTATTTCAGAACCTTTTTAGCTAATGTATAATGTCTTTTCTCAGGACGTTTATTAAATTGTGATAAATAACTAGTAACAAATGCAAGGTCAGGTCGAGTTCGGTTAGCTAAATATAGCAACTCGCCTATAATTTCTTGATACTCAGTTTGATTAACTAAATTATCTGTAGGTGTAAAACATCTATCCTCACCTTTAACTATTGGTAGACTAGACCTTTTAGAATTTTGCATACCATATTTTTCTAATAAAGATTCGATGTAGTTAGTTTGCGATAAACTGATACCGCCTTGATTTTGTACTACTTCCATGCCTAAAAATTTTGAATTTTTAGTTGTTTCATTTAGAACAAAAATTTCTTTAAGTTTACTTATTTTTTCATCGCATAACTTAGAATTATTTGAAAAGATTGCTAAATCATCAACGTACACACAAATTGCTAGAAAATTTGTATCATCTTTATAAGTAAATACACAATTATCAGATGCAAGTGGAGAGAAGCCAATCACTTTCAGTTCATGTTTAAGTTTATTATGCCAATTTCGCCCGCTTTGAGGCAAGCCATATATACTATGTTTCAATTTACATACATTATTTTTACCAAATTTATTTTCATAACCAGGGGGTATTTCCATATATATTGTTTCTTCAATGTTACCATATAAATAAGTCGTTTTTACATCAAAAAATCTTATAGATAAATTCAGCTTAGAAGCGATTGCCATTAATAACCTAAATGATTCAATATTTACTACCGGTGAATATGACTCTGAATAATCAACTGTTTTTATTTGATTAAATGCCGCTGCTACTAACCTAGCTTTATAGATTTCCTCATTATTTACCCTTTTAATTGAATAAATCTATTTACTTTTAATTATTTTTTCATTTTTTGGCCTTTCAACTATCTCAAAAACATTGTGTTTATTCATGGAATCAATTTCTTTTTCCATAGCGATCTCCCATTTTTTACAATTTCTTTTATTTTTTATTTCCTCAAAATTTTTCGGTACTGATTCCCCATCAAGGTCGTTTAAAGCCAAATTAGCTGTCATTTTATTTTTTATTCTTTCTGATCGTCGCAATTGGGGTTGCGATCTAAAAATAGATTCTGACTCATTCTGTATTTCATTTTCTTCTAGCATTTGTTGTTCAGACGAAAAATCTGATAAATTAATATCATTGTTTCCGGGTAGGGAAGAAGTTTCGCTTTCATTAAACTGGGTTAATTCTTTGATATCCCACAAATAAGTTTCGGTTTCACTTTTTAAGAATTTACTACCTTTAGATGTTTCATCAAATTTAACTGATCTTTCTTCAATAATTTTTCCTTTTTCGATATCATAAATTCTGTATGCGCGCCTATCTCTAGAATATCCAACAAATATACCTTTCTTAGCGGGAACATCGAATTTATTTCCGAATTGTTTAGGAATGTGATAGTAAGCTACACAACCAAAAGTTTTTAAATAAGTTAGTTTGGGTTTTCTTCCAGTCCATATTTCAATTGGGATTTTTTGTTTACCTTTTCGCGGCGTGTTATTAGAAATGTGGGTACTACAATTTATGGCTTCCGCCCAAAATCTAAGTGGCAATTTACTATCATATAACAAGGTTCTTGCACGTTCTACCAGTACTCTTACACATTTTTCTGCAATACCGTTGCTTTCAGGATTATATGGTACTGTTTTCTCATGTATAATTCTAGATTTTTCTAGAAAATTTTCAAATTCATTATTCACAAATTCTAAAGCGTTATCGGTTCTTAAACGTTTAATTTTCTTATTCATCTGATATTCATACCTTTCTTTGAAAATAGTAAAAGCATCAAATGCTTCATACTTATGTTTCAAGAAATAAGTGAAATACATCCCAGAAAAATCATCAACTAATACTAAAAAATATTTAGAATTTCCTAAAGAATTAACATTTAGAGGTCCGTGGATCGAAACCACACTCTGCTACCACATGAAGTTACCCAGACGGGAGCTAGACTTAAACTAACGTTTATTTACATATGTACAGTTACAGAGAAAAAAGAATGAACACACAGCGCCATCTATTGGCGTATTATAAAACACTTTGAGCATTATCACTACTTATATTATACCAACACATTCAAACAAGCGGTACACAATTTTATTTCTCACAATAAAACATAATTCAATAGAAAAACAAGTATTATTACAAACTTTGAATAAACACCATAAAATGCAATAAACTCGCAACAATTGTTTCAGGTCGAAAAAACACACGACCCTTCATCAGGCGAATAAAGTAACCACGAGTGCTGCAGTTAAAGCGGCAACGCATTGCTGCTTTAACTGCAGCACTCGTGGTTACTTTATTCGCCTGATGAAGGGTCGTGTGTTTTTTCGACCTGAAACAATTGTTGCGAGTTTATTGCATTTTATGGTGTTTATTCAAAGTTTGTAAGTAATATTTTTTACAACGCCAGTTTTGTGGTGCTTTTTTTATTAAATATATACAAGTAAATATATATCACAGTGATAGGCTCCCATAAATTTTCTTCAACACAAAAATCGACCTACACCCGACCAGAAACCTAAATGAAAATTAATAATTAATCTAAAAAGCCCGTAAAACTTTTTAAACTATAAAATAAGTTTTCATCGCCACATAGCTGGTAAATGCTTTTTAAAATAATTAAAATTGTAATAAATAATTCAATATGCTATGTTAAAAGTTTTAAAATTTGGAAAATCAATAATAACTTTTAACCATTTACGTGTGTCGTATACTTCAAGTGTACAAAATAGGGGCTTCAAGTTTTTGGTTTAAAGTTTATTGCTTATATTCTTAATAAAATTATCAGTGGCGAAGCTAAGAAAAATTTCCTGGGTAGACTAAAAAAATTTAAATTATGAAATGAAAAAAAAAAAAAGGCTTTTATGCTTTACAAGTTATAGATCACCGTGGGCACGAAATGTATAGATTTTGGTAAATCTAACGCTTATAGTTTTTTTTTTAAAATAAGGATATAAAGAAAAATTCTTTACCATTATGAGCTAAGGGCTAAAATTATTTAAAGTGTGGTAGCGTCTAATGCCTTATTTGATTATGTTTTAAATTTATGTACATGTTATGGGTCACTCTCACACAAACTGTACAGATTTTGGTGAATATTATATATAGATTTTCATGGGGACACAACAAAAAATTCTTTCTTTATCATTATGGCCTATATGGGCACAAATTATTTTAAGAGCAACAGCATTCAATTAAAGAACATACAATTTGGGGGAAATACCAAACTCCCCATTAAAATTTCCTATTTGGTTTATTGAACGATTTCTCTTACTTTAATTTACTCAAGACACTGTTAATTACTTAATAGAAGAAAGTCAAGTGGAATCACTCCAGATTTTTATATAATGTTTAACATGTCCCGTTTATAAGTATCTCATTCATGTTTATGTCCATTTAATATAATTTCCAATTCATTCATATTCATTTTAATAGAAAAATGTTTTTTTTTTCCTTTATATATACAACGCAAACACATCATTTTTCAAACCTTTCTACCATTCTCAAAGGCTTACAGTTCATGTATTGCGTCAGTTTCTACGAAAATGCATAAACCAGGTTTTACTTTAATGGGCTCTTCCCACCTGACGTCAGAGGTCACATGACAGAGGAAAAACAAATAGCAGACAAACTCTTGTTTATCTAGAGCGATTGCTGAAATAACGTATTTTCTATTCTTATTTTTGATCCATCATATTTAATCTGTGTTATTTTTTTTATACATCATCATTTTTAATCTATTTTATATCATTATTCATCCTCTTTTGTTTGCTGTATACATTTGCAATCATCATTTAGTTTATGTTTGTTATTGATGTTCATGAAGAACATGTTTAATACTCTGATTTTTGGTACTTAAATCAGTGACAGTGCAATATCGTACTGCGTAAATCCATTTAGACCTGTAACTAAGTTAATTAACTTGTTGTAACACCTTCATGCAATTCAATTAAATGAAAACATTTTAAAATTTCAAATTATAATCCATAAACATTCCACAAGAACAAGGTATTATTTATATAATGAGTGCTAGATCAGTTAATGTAACAGTTACACTGAAACATACAAAAATTGATTCTTACAGTTGAAAATAAATAAACACACAAAGCGTTTTTAAAAAATTATTAAATTTACAGATACAACTATTCTACAGTTTACAAATGCACAATATTACTTTTATCTTATATTACATTAAATATTAACATTTTAGGTTGATTTCTTTAGAAATCGACCTATTGCAATCACTTCGTTTATCTATCTATATATCTATATATATATATATATATATATATATATATATATATATCTATAATGAAAATTTTGTCATCACGATAACTCCCGAAATAATACTCGAAATCGAACCAAATTTGGACAGTGAACTAATCTTATAAATATCTTGGATGAGTTCGTTAACCAAGTTGCTCCGACTTTTTGTTTTCAAGTGGCAGCCACTTGAAAATTTCAAACCGACATTGTAAAAAGCATATTTAAAGCAAGATTTGCTTGAATTTTGTTGTAAATACAGGTCACATGAGGGTCTCAATGATGTTTATTAATGAAGTTTATCCGCCATTTTCAATAAAGTGGCAGATATTTTAAGTTAAGCGGGACCACTTGAAATCAGGCTACCACTTGAAAATTTAAAATCCCTATAACTTCCGAAATAATACTCCAAATCGAACCAACTTTGAACAGTGTCTTAACTTATCTTATAAATATCTTAGATGAGTTTGTTAACCAAGTTGCTCCGCCATTTTGTTTTCAAGTGGAGACCACTTGAAAATTTCAAATTGTAAAAAGCGTATTCCGAATTTTTTTTTATTTTGATGTATACATAGATTACATAAGTTTCTCAAATAACTTTATTAATGAACTTTATCCGCCATTTTTAATAAAGTGTCGGATATCTTACGTTAAGCGGGACCACTTGAAATTAGGCCACCATTTGAAAATTTAAAACCATGATAACTTCCGAAATAATACTCCAAATGGAACCAAATTTGAACAGTGTCTTAACTTATGTTATAAATATCTTAGATGTGTTTGTTAACCAAGTTGCTCCGCCATTTTGTTTTCAAGTGGAGACCACTTGAAAATTTCAAATTTAAATTGTAAAAAGCGTATTCCGAAATTGTTTGAATTTTCATGTAAATACAGACCACATAAGGATCTCAATGAAGTTTATTAATAAACTATGTCCGCCATTTTTAATAAAGTGGCAGATATCTTAAGTTAAGCGGGACCACTTGAAAATTTTAAATCCCTATAACTCCCGAAAGAATACTCCAAATCGAACCAAATTTGAATAGTGTCTTAACTTATCTTATAAATATCTTGGATGAGTTTGTTAACCAAGTTGCTCTGCCATTTTGTTTTCAAGTGGAGACCACTTGAAAATTTCAAATTCAAATTGTAAAAAGCGTATTCCGAATTTTTTTTAATTTTGATGTATACATAGATTACACAAGTGTCTCAAATAACTTTATTAATGAACTTTATCCGCCATTTTTAATAAAGTGGTTGATATCTTAAGTTAAGCGGGACCGCTTGAAATCAGGCCACCACTTGAAAATTTAAAACCATGATAACTTCCGAAATAATACTCCAAATGGAACCAAATTTGAACAGTGTCTTAACTTATCTTATAAATATCTTACATGAGTTTGTTAACCAAGTTGCTCCGCCATTTTGTTTCAAGTGGAGACAACTTGAAAATTTCAAATTTAAATTGTAAAAAGCATATTCCGAAATTGTTTGAATTTTGATGTAAATACAGACCACATAAGGATCTCAATGAAGTTTATTAATAAACTATATCCGCCATTTTTTATAAAGTGGCAGATATCTTAAGTTAAGCGTGGTCACTTTGAAATCAGGCTCCCACTTGAAAATTTAAAATCACGATAACTTTTGAAATAATACTTCAAATCGAATCAAATTTTGACAGTGATATTATCATATAATTATCTTGAATGTTTTCACTAGGCAACTGGTCCCGACATCTTGTGTCTAAGTTCCAGCCACTTGAAATCACACTGCCACTTGAAAATATGCCATCACGATAACTTTTAAAATACTAAACTGATTCAAATAAAAGCTGGTTAGTGAACTTTTGGTTCAAATATCTAGGATAAGTTCACTTGATGACTTGATCCGCAATTTTATTTTCAAGTGGCGGCCACTTGAAAATTTGTCATTATGGTAACTTTAGTAAGACAGAATCAATTCGCTTCAAATTTGGGTAGTGGATTTATCATTCAAATATCTCAGATAAGTTCGCTAGGCATCTCACTCCACTTTTTTTTACAAGTGGCGCCACCTGAAAATTTCTTATGATTATAATTTTTGAAATTCTGATTTAATTTAAACTAGAACTGGACAATGAACTTATCGTACAAATATACTGGATGATTTCGATGGACAAGTTGTTTTGCTATTTTGTTTTACAAGTCGCAGCCACTTAGACTGCCACTTGAAAATTTGCCATAATAATAACTTTTGAAACACGGCACTGATTTAAACCACAGTTGGACAGTAACCTATGCTTCAAATATCTTCGATGTGTTTGCTGGAACTTTAGAAATACTTAATCAATTCAAATCAAAGTTGAAAAATGGATTTATCATTCAAACAACAAAAATTTAGAAAATTCACGTAACTCATGAATCAATCACATTATTGCGTCCATCTTTGGTATATCGATAATAAGTATTTTCTCGCCAAAAGTCGCCAAAAAAGTCGCCATAGGGGAAAAGTCGCCAAATCCATTACATGCGTTACTGGATCTTTTTAATGCGTTTTTAAGGTAAAATTAGACTATTTTAATGCTAAAACAAACTAGAAATGCAGGAAACTAACATTTTATCAACTTACTAAGCCTCTTTGAAAGAATTTCTACAAAAAAAAAAAATTATTTTCAAATTTGCAATGATATCTTAGATGAGCAACTTTCTCTGCCATTTTTATCGAAGTGGCAGCCACTTAATTTTTCAACACAATGACTTTTGAGATTTTGAATTAATTCGAACTATGTGTGTACATTAGACTTATCTCACAAATGCATTTCATATATATGTCAACTTAACCCACCATTTTTTTTCCTAGCGCCGGCCACTTGAAAATTTTAAATTCACATAAAAGTGTATTTATGAACCGATTTGCTTAAAACTCCATATGTGCATAGCCTACATCAATATTTCTACCAAGTGCATTAATAATTTGTAGCCGCCATTTTGAAACAAAATGACGGCTACTTGATAAGGAAAAAGAAATCAACCTACCCCTCCGAAAAAGCCGGAAGGTCTTGTTTGTTCTTAAGAACAATATTTAATTGAATTCGATTATTCGTTTTCCTCTATCACATGATTGAGCAGACGAAACTGGGAAGAGTCCATTACAGGGTTTAAACTGCCATTAGTTTTTTTAGCATTTTGCTAAAAGGTATCCTATTTTGCAAAAACAAGTCGGTCAGAATTTTGCTAAAAAGCTAAAACTGGATAACTGTATAAAATATCAGGGTTCCCCTTTGAGCCTTTGAGAAGGGCGTCGCGCCCTGCCTGCCCTTTAAATTTTTATAAGCGCCCTAACTGCCCTTTAAAGTACAAAAATGCACCCTTCTTGCCCAAAAAACGCACCCTTTATGCCCAAAAATCGCGCCCTTCTTGCTCCCAAATTTAACCACCACGACCCAAAATAGGGCATTTTCAACCCCTTTTTAAATATTCTTAGTGCTTTATTCATACAAATTTTCTTTCTAAAAGCTTTTTCACTTTTTTGTGTGGTCTACTTATTGCAAAAGCGAGTTGACACTTAGCAGGTGTGTAAACTATTTATCAGCGTAAACATAGTTGCCGCGGAACTTCTTCAAATGACCCTGCTGCCTGCTTGCTGGCTTAGGGTGGGGTGGGGAACAGACAAAATGCCCCCTCGTTGATAGCAGAAAGAGAAGGGGAAAATGTGGAAGATTTTGCTCTTTTCTTTTCCAATAATCCTTTTGCGACCACGTTTTTCCCCCTTACCCCCTCCGATTTTCCAGAAATTAAAAAAAAACTGGCAGTGTCCAATCTCTTTTTTTCGCGCTGTATTTTTATTTCTTTAGCACAGACAAGGATATCTTTATCTGTGTTATGTAGTAAATAGTAAGGGCGTTAAGTATTCGGAGTAAGCGCAAAAAAGAAAAGAAAAAAAAAAGCATACTTTTTTACAAATTTCGGGTAACATTTCAATTTCGTACTTTTTATTTAATAAGTAGGACTTGATAAATTTTAAAATACTTGGTAGCCAGGAAAAAATTTAATATAAAAAAAAATCAATTTTAACTGTATTCTTTACTAAAGATGACTTGTTGGATTGTGTCAATTTGTGAACGAAATTAATAAAATTTAAGTATTCATAATTAACTTTAAAATAGATACTTTTTTTTTTCCTTTAACGATTTAAAAAAAATACGCGTAGTTTTTAAGGGCATTAACAACAGTTTGAAAAGTAGTTATTCTTACACGATGAATTTCTAAGAATTTTGAATAGAATTCTGACTTAAACAATAGCTTCCCCCCCCCCCCCCCAAAAAAAAAGACTATTTTTGGACAATAAGAAAAAAATATTATGAAATGAAAACATCAGCAATGAGTAAAAAGTTGCAGAGTCCGCATAGCTCCTACTTTTACAAACACACACACAGCCTATTTTTCGGAAACTCTTAATCTATTTCTTATTTTTTCACACATCTGAACAGAGATTGCGGCATAATCCGATCTTTTTCTTTATAAATTTTCGATCTTGCCTTTAACTAACCAACAGCTGCTTCATAAATCATGATTTTTTTTTTTTTTTTTTTTTTTTTAATCTTTGAAATCGCGTTAACAAAAATAACAAAATCTACTTACTTTTACGATCTGGTCAATCTCATAAATAAGTTACAAAAAAAAAAAAAAAAAAAAAAAAAAAAACATTGACTCAGGAAAGAGAAGTGTTTGTTTGCATTAGATGAAAAACCGCAATCAATTAGAATCAAAAGCTGAAAGAAGGGCGAATGAAAAGGAAATTTAGATTGTGCTGCAGTGCTTTGATTTTTTACTTTCTTCTATATGTAATATAGAGAAAGTATTGGATTCGCGAAAATTTTCGAAGTCCACTTTTTGATGGATTTACATGTTTTCGGATGTGGAGAACACGAATCAATAGTTTTTAGAAAATGTCTGTCTGTCTGTCTGTCTGTCTGTCTGTCTGTATCATTTTTTTGTGGACGCTGTATCTCACGAACCAATGAATGAAATTTAACCAAACTTGGTATTTAGTTGCACCCTGACATGAACTGGTGCTGATTAGATTTTGGGATCAATAGCTCAACAGGTGGCGCTGTAATCGCATTTTATGCAAATTTTTAACATGGCAGCATAGGACAAAATACCGTATAAATGGGCATAATGAGAGTTATTTTAAACTTACGATTGTAAAATTAATATGAATTATTGATAATAGTAGTAGTTAACTAGGAAACAAATTTTGTGCATGGGGGGGCATCGGTTCCCCCCCCCGGGGAAGTAAATTTTCAAGATGGGTATCTTTCGAAAGGTCTCGTTGATAATAGTAATAGTTAACTTGGAAAAAATTTTTGTGCATGTGGGGGCATCGGTTGCCCCCCCACCGGGGGGGCAAAATTTCAAGATGGGTATCTTTCGAAAGATCTCGTCAATACCTTTAAAACGAATGGTTGAACGATAAATCTGTGATAATTTAAACCAAAGTTATCGATTTTTTTTACTTTTAACAAAAAAAAACTTAGAAAAATATCGCAATTTTTTTTTTTTTTTTTTTTTAACGAAATTTAACCAAACTTGGTATTTAGTTGGTCCCCGACATAAACTGGTGCTGATTATGTTTGGGGATCAATAGCTCAACAGGTGGCGCTGTGATAGCATTTTATCTAAATTTTTAACATGGCAGCATAGGACAAAAATTCGTATAAATGTGCATAATTAGAGTTGTTTTAAACTTGTGATTGTAAAATTAATATGAATTATTGATAATAGTGGTAGGAAACTAGGAAAAAAATTTTCTGCATGGGGGGGCATCGCTTCCCCCCCTGGGGGGGAAGTACCCCCCCGGGGGGGATAAATTTTCAAGATGGGTATCTTTCGAAAGGTCTCGTCAATACCTTTAAAACGAATGGTTGAACTATAAATCTGTGATAATTTAAAACAAAGTTATCGATTTTTTTCACTTTTAACAAAAAAAAAAAAAAAAAAAAAAAAAAAACTTAGAAAAAAAAAAATCGTACTTTTTTTTTTTTTTTTTTTTTAAATATTGTTACTCATTGAATATGTATAGGTAAATATAGAAGAAAGTCTTGTGGTGGCCACAACATACTAGTTTTACACGATAATCAGACGAGGATATTCTATTTATTTGTGACAATAGCAAAAGTTCAGTTATTTTAATGATAAAAATTATAAATAAATAAAATAAAAACTTCCTGACGTAAAATAATTATTTGATAATGGATTTAAAGCTAATAAACTTCTAACGGTGATGTTGTGGTATACAGGTTTCTGCGCGAAAGTCCTAGACCTGGGAGATATGCCTTTCGTTAGAGACTTCTTAAGTTGTTTTAATCCGTATTCGCGCATTTCGGAGTCAAAAGACGGAAACTCCGACGTTTCATAGGTGGAGTGTCTACCATTGTAGAAAGAAAAAGAATATTTTTTATGATTTTTATTGGGATAATTGAATATATGATAACTCAGTTTTTACAGTGTGAGGCCATTCTAAGAAAATTACAAATATGAAACGGATATTTCCCCAAGAATTGGCACAAAAATTTCACTTAAAAGCTGACTCTTCACGAAAATCATACGAATTAATTGCACATTTAGAGATGAGCTAAATCAAAACATTTAATTTTAAAGAAATCAGGCACCAAAAATCAAAGACTTCTGAATTAAGATTAAATATTTTAGTATTTTTGGAAAATTTTGAAATTTGTGTAAAAATGATCTCACATTTCGGTAATCAGTCACAAAATTATTACAAATATCACATATCATTTAAAAAAAAAAAAAAAAAAAAAAAATACATCGATTAACGTAAAATTAAAGCCTATCTTAGCTGTTGCTATTAAACATAAATTTTGAAAATTAACGGCAAAATGATTAACATACTTCCGGTAAGGGCTAATAAAAATATTGTGAATTTAGAAAGTCAGCTTTTTATAAAAGCGCGGATTTTATTAACATCGGAATAATAAAGCATTTCATAAATAGTTGCAATTAAACGTAAATTTTCGAAAGTTAGCGGTGGAATCGAAATGATCCTGTATTTCCGAAATCGGCTGCAAAATTACTGCATATTTTGAGATTAAACTATGAAAACAACTCAAATTTTATCGATTAATGACGGAATAGGTAATTATTTGGAAATTCAGCTTTGAAAACAACGTGATTTTAATCTTAGCATCAAAATAAGAGTATTTTTATTCTTACAGTTTCCTTTTTATTTTCTTCTATATTTAATAGAAGAAAGTACTGGATTCGTAAAAATTTTCGACTTCCGGTTTTCGACGGATTTACACGTTTTGAGAGATCTAGAACACAATTTGACCATTTTTAGACAATGTCTGTCTGTGAAATAAAAATTTTGTGGCAACTGTATCTCCGGAACTACAGCTCAGAATTGTACATAAATTTATATGTGGATACACCTTGACCTAAATTAGTGCCTATCAACTTTTGGTGAAAATCGCTCAACAGGTGGCGCTGCTATACACGATTTCCGCAATTTAAGGGAGGCTATATCTCAGGTTCTGTTGCATCTAATCGAACAAAACTTGATTATATAAGAAGGTCATTATGAGACATTATGCTAATTCAATGTAAATGCTTTTCGGCCAACAGGTTGTGCTGCTATACAGCGATTTCTGCAATTTATGGGAAGACTATATCTCAGGAACTACTGCACAAAATTGCATATAAATTTATATGTAAATGCACCTTGATATAAATTAGTATCTATCAACTTTTAGTGTCAACCACTCAACAGGTGGCGCTGCTGCAGTGTTTTCTGCAATTTAAGGAAAGTCTATATCTCAGGTTCTATTGCGTATAATCAAACAAAACTTGATATGTGCGAAGGCCATTATCAGACATTATGCTAATTCAAATTGGATGCTTATAGACCAATAGATGGCGCTGCTATACTGGAAATTTCCTCGATAATGGGAAGGCTATGTCTCAGTCTCAGTTTGTATGGCACATAACTGTACGAAATATGATATGTGGGATAACCATTATAAAAGAATATTTTTAAGATGTTATTTATAGACAATAAAGCTCTTTCTTTGGATATTTAGTGTTAGATTTCTCTAAAATGAAAATCATTTGCATTCATCATGTTAGATAATTTTAATAAATTATTTGTCCTTAGTGAATTTGTATAGAAAAATACAGAAGAAAGTCTTGTGGTGGCCACAACATACTATTTTTTTTTCCACGAAATAAATATATTAACCTGTGATAATCTTTGATGGTTAGATAATGCAGTGTTCAAAATTATTAGGAGCGACCTCTGATTTTCATGCTAGTTATTTTGTTTTTATAGAAATTTCTCATTTTGGGTGTTGAATTTGCCTTATATGTATTAAGAACTGTATAAATATAACTCATTATAGGTACAAATAAGTACTTTTAATAATAACCTATATAAGTTTTCCTCCATTATTCATTCTACAGCCAAGTAACAGTTTCCAGGGATTTTGCATGTTGGGTAGTTTTATCCCTAAAAGTTGTAGGAGCTACATTTTTAGAGATCAAATTTCAAAAGAATATTTCATTTGCCATTATTGAAATTCAGCAAACAAAGTGAGTAAATTCCAGGGATCTACCAAATTTACCAACTGATTGTAACATTAGAAATTGGCAATAATACCTAAAAAATTGGAAACTATTAGAAAAAATAGCATTAATTAATTAAATCGAACTTTTTATCACTACAATTTGATTAGAATGTTTAATATTTTTCTTTAATAATCACTAAAATAGGTCTTTGGTTTTTATCTTAAGAAATTTGCAAAAATCTTATTAAAGGTAATTTTTATTATAGCTCTTTACTTTCATTTCAACATTTATAAGATTTTCAAGAGCTTTTGCATATTTTTCAGGAAACAATTTTAATACTTCTTATTAGGTTTAATAGTTAAAGAGAAAAGTAACTATAGTTAAAGATAAAAGAATGTGAAAAAATAAATTTATTTAATATTTGCTGACTAATTTGTGCATTTAGTGAAAATTCACTATATTTTTAGAAGGGGGAGGGCGGGGGGTGGCGAAAATTTCTGATTGCTTAACAACTGCATTTATAAATTTGATAAAATTGTTTGTAATTTTGGTGGCTATTTTTTGCGAAGCGATATGCCCTTTTTTATAAAAAATGTGCCCTTTTTCATTCTCCACAAATGTGCCCTCTTTTTATAGCACCCTCCTGCCCCTTTTTCCTTGGTACCAGCACCCTGCCCTTTTTCAAACCTAGGGGGAACTCTGAAATATCTCTATATAATAATTTTTTTTTTTGTAATATTTGCAGGCAAAAACTGCGAAAGGACTGAATTTTTTGGGAATCCTTATTTATATAGCAATTTGGATTTATTTTTAATGATTGAATTTAAATGCAAAAATATTTAAAAGTATGTTAGAATTCAGAATTTGCTTCATAGAAGCATTTTTAGTGCTAGTATTTCACGATTATCTACCACTACACTTTACTTGATTTTTCAATTGCTTTTTCATTTTACACATATTATAGGAATACCTCTTTTTCTATTGTTAAAATCAAAACATTCTTTCCCTGATTCATATTTTTAAAGTCACAGATATGGATGCTTGGTTAAAATCATCCATGAACAAAAGGAATAGAAAACAAAACTGAGGATAACAAAGCTAAGTAAAAGAAATCAATGGTATCCAAAGAATTAACTTTCGAAAAAGCTAAAATAGTGCTTGCCTATTTTTGCTAAAATGCTAAAGTAATTTTTTTGCCAGGTTAAATCCTGGTCCATTAAATATATATATACCGGGTGATTCAAAATAGATGTTAAGCGATTATCTCGTAAACTAAGAAAGATAGAAACATACTTCCAATTACAAAATTGATGCAAATTAAGAGTAAATTTCAGATATGGCATTTTTTTTTGTACAAGGGGCTATATACATATTAAATACGAAACTTAATTTTTATACGGCCCCTCCTATCACATGACTTATATTTAGAAAAATATTCTCCTCGTTCTAACAAGCAAAATAAAAAAAAAATCATCTCTCTAAGTCAAAATCTCGCTGAGTTATTGCAATTTGAAAATTCTAGCATTTTTCGCCAAGTCTAAAGGGGTTATATCAAAAGTGAAAAATTGTAATTACTATAGCTTTTGTAATAAGGCACACGTTGATCAGCGTTTGGGGGGGGGGGGGGAAATCATTCAGGGAGAGACGGCTATTTTAACCTGTAATGTCTCTCTTTCTCCTAATGAATACACAAGAGAATACTCATTAACACTTTCCAACAAGGTTGAAAAGTGTTAATGACTTCGGTTTGTCTGTCTGTCTGTCCGCGCTCTAACTCCCGTAAATATTTATGGAATTTCTTGAAACTGATATATGTTATTCAAGTTCCCTATCGGATGTTCCCTATTGAAAATGGGGTTTATACCTCTAATGGATTTTACAGGGACCCCCGAAAATATTTCAAAGCATTGTGTTCTATGAGAGGCATTTCTATGAACCATATTTTCATACCCTTACTGTACAAAAATCTTAATGAAATTGAAATATGTTATACAAGTTCACTATCGGATGTTCCTTGTCGAAAATGGAGTTTATACCTCTACTAGTTTGTGTACAGGGACCCCCGAAAATATTTCAAAGCATTGTGTTCTATGAGAGGCATTTCTATAAACCATATTTTCATACCCTTACTGTACACAAATCTTAATGAAATTGAAATATGTTATTCAAGTTCACTATCGGATGTTTTCTGTTTAAAATGGAGTAAATACCACCACTGATTTGTGTACAGGGACACTCAAAAGTATTTCAAAGCATTGTCTTCTATGAGACGCATTTCTATAAACCATATTTTCATACGCTTACTGTACAAAAATCTTAATGAAATTGAAATATGTTATACAAATTCACTATCAAATGTTCCCTGTTGAAAATGGAGTTTATACCTCTAATGGTTTGTGTACAGGGACCCCAGAAAATATTTTAAAGCATTGTGTTCTATGAGAGGCATTTCTATAAACCATATTTTCATACCCTTACATGTACACAAATCTTAATGAAATTGAAATATGTTATTCAAGTTCTCTATCGAATGTTTCCTGTATAAGATGGAGTAAATACCACCACTGATTCGTGTACAGGGACAGACAAAAGTATTCCAAAGCATTGTGTTTTATGAGAAATATTTCTATAAACCAAATTTTAATAACTTTACTTTGCACAAAAATTTATGAAATTGAAATATGTTATTTATAAGCACAAAAGAAAATGCTTTGCATAGAATATAGCATGATTAGCATTAGATATACAGGGTAACACAAAAATATTCAGTTATATAAAGAGCTATTAATAAATGTTTGCTAAAATTGTACTTTCTTTTACATTAAGCGTTTTTAACACTTTCTAACATTTTTAAAACTTCCCAACAAGGTTGAAATGTGTTATTGACTTCGGTTTGTCTGTCTGTCTGTCCGCGCTCTAACTCCCGTAAATATTAGTGGAATTTCATGAAACTGATATATGTTATTCAAGTTCACTATCGGAAGTTTCCTATTGAAAATGGAGTTTATGCCTTTACTGATTTGTATACAGAGACACCCGAAAGTATTTCAAATCATTGTGTTCTATGAGAGGTATTTCTATAAATCATATTTTCATACCTTTACTGTACACATATCTTAATGAAATTGAAATATGTTATTCCAGTTCACTATAGGATGTTTCCTGTATAAAATGGATTAAATACCACCATTTATTTATATACAGGGGCACCCGAAAATATTTCAAAGCATTGTGTTTCCGATAGAAAAATTTAATAATATATTTCAATTTTATTAATATATGCATAAATTAAAGGTATAAAAATATGGTTTATAAAAATACCTCTCATAGAACACAATGCTTTGGAATACTTTCGGGAGCCCGTGTGCACAAGCTAGCAGAGGTATTCACTCCATTTTGAATAAGGAACATCCGATAGTGAACTCAAATAACATATACCAGTTTCTGGAAATTCTATGAATATTCACGGGAGTAAGAGAGCGGACACACAGAAAGACGGATGGACGACAGACAAATCGAAATCATTAACACTTTTCAACCTTGCTGGAATTGTTAAAGAGTCGAAGTCAATAAATTTTTCAACCATATGATGGAAAGTGGTAAAAATAAAGCGCGAAAATTTCACACGGTTTCGCTAGTATTTTATTTTTTCCCCTCTATTAACGTGTTTTAATTTGCAGGTGACCCCTAAGAAATTTAACTATTAATTTTTTTTTTTTTTTTTTTTTTTCTTTTTACAATACGAAACAAGAAAGAAAAATCATGCAGTACGCATTGATTAGTAACACTTTCCAACTGTATGTAATTAATGTATCGAATAACTTTCAATATTCTTTGCCTACGTTATCACACAACAGACAGAAGGACTGAAAAATATACAGATAGAATAACTGATTTTAAAATTACTCTTAGGCATTTTGGAAAGTGTTAAAAAGGCTTAACGCAAAAGAAAATGCAGCCATTAGATTATAATTACAGCTTTTGATCTCTCTGAATATTTTAGAGTAGCCCTGTAAATCAGAAAGTTAATCATATCATTATACAAAACATTATTTTAGAATATTAACAATACATTTCAATATATTTATGATTTTTACAGTAGAAAGATTTTTAAATATAACTTTCAAAAAATTCTGTCCTAGAACGTAATGCATTGGCATTTTTTTCTTTTTTTGTCCCTGTAAACAAACTAGTTATACAGGACCTATTAATGTCATTTTAAATGGGGAACATTTTATAAGGAAAATATTTATAAAAATAACACTCTTAGAACACAATGCTTTCGAATGCTTTTGGGTGTTCTTGTACACAAACAAGAAGAGATATTCACTCCATATTCAATATGGAACATCCGATAGTGAACTTCAATAAAATATATCAGTTTCGAGAAATTCCATAAATATTTACAGGAGTTAGAGCGCGGGCAGACAGACAGACAGATGGACAGATACACAAACTGAAATATTCACACTTAAAAATGTTAGAAAGTGTTAAAAACGTTTAATGTAAACGGAAGTACAATTTTAGCAATTCTTTATTAATAGCTCTTAATATAAGTGGATATTTTTGTGTCACCCTGTAAATCTAATGCTAATCATGCTATATTCAATGAAAAGCATTTTTTTTTTTTTTTTTTTTTTGTGCATATAAATAACATATTTCAATTTCCTAAAACGGCGTGGAAAGTAAAGTTATTAAAATTTGATTTATGGAAATATCTCTCATAGAACGCAATGCTTTGGAATACTTTTAAGTGGCCCTGTACATAAATCGGCGGTGGTATTTCCTCCATTTTATACAGGAAACATCCAATAGTGAACTTGAATAACATATTTCAATTTAATTGAGATATGTCTACAGTAAAGGTATAAAAATATGGTTTATAGAAATACTTCTCATAGAACACAAAGCTTTGAAATACTTTTGGGTGTCCCTGTACACAAACCAGTAGAGGTATAAACTCAGTTTTCAATAGGGAACATCCGATAGTGAACTTGAATAACATATATCAGTTTCAAGAAATTCCATAAATTTTTACGGGAGTTAGAGCTCGGACAGACAGACGGACAGGCAGATACACAAAATTGAAATCATATTCACACTTAAAAAATGTTAGAAAGTGTTAAAAACGCTTAACATAAACGAAAGTACAATTCTAGCAATTTTTTATTAATAGCTGTTAATGTAACTGAATATTTTTTTGTGGTCCTTTAAATCTAATGCTAATCATGCTGTATGCTGTGCAAAGCATTCTTTTGTGCATATAAATAACATATATCAATTTCCAAAAACTTCGTGGAAAGTAAAGTTATTAAAATTTGATTTATAGAAATATCTCTCTTAGAACGCATTGCTTTGGAATACTTTTGAGTGTCCCCGTATATAAACCCATGGTGGTATTTCCTCCATTTTTTACTTGAAACATCCAATTGTGAACTTGAATAACATATTTCAATTTCATTCAGCTATGTCTACAGTAAAGGTATGAAAATATGGTTTATAGAAATACCTCTCATAGACCACAATGCTTTGAAATACTTCCGGGTATCCCTGTACACAAACCAGTAGAGGTATAAACTCCATTTTCAATAGGAAACGTCCGATAGTGAACTTGAATAACATATTTCAATTTCATTCAGATATGTCCACAGTAAAGGTATAAAAATATGGTTTTTAGAAATACCTCTCATTGAACACAATGCTTTGAAATACTTTGGGGTGTCCCTGTACACAAACCAGTAGAGGTATAAACTCCATTTTCAATAGGGAACGTCCGATAGTGAACTTGAATAACATATATCAGTTTCAAGAAATTCCATAAATATTTACGGAAGTTAGAGCGCGGACAGGCAGACGGACGGACAGGCAGACAGATGGACAGACAGACGGACAGACAGACGGAAAGACGGACAGACAGACAAACCGAAGTTATAACCACTTTTCCACCTTGTTGGAAAGTGTTAAGAACCTTGTTGGAAAATTTAATAATGTAAATTTGCATGAAGTTCTTAAAACTGTTGATTTCACGTGTTTGAATGCTTTTAGTTGCTATTTTAAAATAAAGGATCTTTTTTTAATTTTTCTCATCTCATAGATAACCCCCTAAAGTGAGCCCTTTGGCGTCGAAAAATAGATGCCAAAATTGAAGAAAAAGTGGTGCAAGTCATTATTTTCAAATTGCAATAACTCAGCGAGATTTTGACTTACAGAGATGCTTTTTTTTTTATTTTGCTTGTTAGAGCGAGGAGAATATTTTTCTAAATATAAGTCACATGATAGGAGGGGCCGTATAAAAATTAAATTTCGTATTTAATATGTATACAGCCCCTTGTACAAAAAAATGCCATATCTGAAATCTACTCTTAATTTGCACTAATTTTGTAATTGGAAGTATGTTTCTATCATTCTTAGTTTACGAGATAATCGCTGTAACATCTATTTTGAATCACCCGGTATATTGCTAATGGCATTTACGCTACACTCATGAAAAATAGCTAAGGAACTTGATTTGATTTATAATGCGGAATTTAATGCTGGCAGGCAATCAGCACATATTTACATTTGTAACAGCAACTATGAAGATTTATGAAATTAACTAAAATAATAATTAAAAAAAAAAAAAAAAAATACACCAGAAAACTGGCGTTGAAAAGTAATAAGTAAAAAACTTTGTATAAACACCACGAAATGCAAAAAACTCAAAATAATTGTTTCGGTCGATATAAAACACGACCTTTCGTCAGACAAACAAAGTAGGCGTAAGTGCTGCAAAACGAAGTGGCAATGCACAAAACAGATTTCAGTGAGAGCCAGTCGTTTGAAAAGCAACCTGAAAAATTTCCATACTATATCCAAAAGCATACTTATAGCTACCGTATATTTCCGTGTATAAGCCGAGAATTTTTGGAAATTTTTCGGACGCTAAATTAGGGCAGTCGGCTTATACACGGATCCACATTTCTAGCAAAAAACGTATGTTAGGAACGATGATTGAATACATATATTTTAAGCTTAAAAACTATATATAAAGTAAAATAGTGATATTAAACCTTATTTTTAAATAATTATCACACATAAACTCTTAAATTAGCAATTTTAAATTTATTTCTAGAGCAGCTCGATGTAGTCACGTGTTTATTTTTTTTTTTTTTTCCACAATGAAGCACTTTTCGCCAAAGGTCACATTTACGGCCATTTTTGTTTTTCTGTTTTGATGAGAGATGGCAGCACCAAACAATTTTCTCTTCTACCATGAATGATTTTAATTCTAATTTTTTTTTTTTTTGTTTAAGCTTATTTTAATGCAGGATTTTTGTGAAATTTTCTAGTTATTTTTTTTATTTTATGTTTCAGCATATAAGATTTCTAGCAATAGTAAAAAGAAACATTTCCAAATCGAAATGCATATAAGCTTATTCCTATATTTTATTTATAATTTCTGTTTTGCTTTTCTGCCGATAGATGGTTGTACCAATCAATTTTTACTTGAGCTATTCAGAAAAATGTAATTAACGAGAGTGATTTTGAAAATTATCGGAAATTATTGAAAACAACAAAATTTCTACTGAAAATTTAATTGCTGCATTAGATAATAAAATAAAAATTTTGAAACAAAGAAACTTTATCACTGAACATGAGTTGATGTCATTGTAATTGCACAGAAACCTAAATTAAAACAAAAAACATTACTAGAAATGTTTAAAGATTTTTATTACAAAAATATGAATTTATATTGTTTTTTAATAACTTAATATATTCTAAAAGTAAATTATTTGTGTAAATAGACTGTATGATATTATTAAACTAAATATAACAATATTTTACTCAAACTTAACTTAAAATATACTCTCTAAGGTAAGTAATAAGACATTTTATTTGTTTAAGCATGGCGTTTTATTTGCTGATTTGAGTTCAAAATATGCCCGCGCTGCGTGTAACAAAACAAAAATGCTTTTTATTTACATTTATATTATCCTGCAAGTTTTATACATTGGCAATATTTTCGCCGTTTTGGCGATATACTCGAACTTTAAAAGAATATTTTTTCAATTCGGCTTATACACGGGTTTTCAATTTTGGGCAAATTTCTGCAGGGAAAAACGTATACTCGGCTTATATTCGGAAATTTCATGATTGTTAAATTATGTCACATTTTCCAATTTCTTTTTTTTTTTTTCTTATTTACTTTTAAGTTTAAAAATACAAAAAATTACTCGGTGAAATTTCGCTTTTTACAGCTTCAAAATAAAATATTAGAAATTTAACAATAAGGAATTTTCTGAATGCAAAAACGGAATTTAAAAATATGTATTATACAATGAATGATAACAGGGATCCTGTTCCCCATAAGTTAACATGGGGTTTGAATGATCTTGCTGCTCACAGATAAAAAGCCTTAAATAACAAAATAATATTTAATCCGCAATTGTAATGAAATGCTCACCCTCTGGTGGGCTAAGGTGAAATTACAATTAACATGCTTTAATTCGGCTTTCATCAAGCCGCCATTGCATGCCGATGTTTAGTTTCACATATATTCATTGAATAAAAATGAATAAATCCGGTAAAAAAGATAAAACATACTGTTGTGTGCTACAGTGTAACTCCAAAGGACCGAGAAATCCAGAATTAAGCTTCCATTTATTTCCAAATGTCACATTTAAAATTTCAGTTGCTACGGCTAATGAAAGTAAAGAATTAATCAGATGATTTGAAACTAATATTTGTTCAGCTTCAGTTAAAAATCTACTTCCGATCGAACTTTGAATAAACTGAAATATTTATTTCCAAAAGCAATCCATTTTCCATGATGCAATGGCAGAGAAATTATAGTACAAATATTAAATAGAATAACAACAAGAACAATAATAAATACACCTGGCTATTATATTTACTAACAACAAAAGCTGAAAAGCGCCACCTATCGATCATTACAAACGCGGATAGGTATATTATTACATATAGAAAATTTTATTGTCTATCCAGTTTCAAAGATGCTAGAGAAAAAAAGAGCAGATAGTCATGTCTTTCATTTCATTTATACACTTTTGCTGCAATACAAATGCTAAAATCTTCATTAATATAATTAATAATAAATACATTTCAGCATTTCCTTAAAGTGATCTGTAAATTTTAATGTTTTAGAAATAGTTTTTCATTTAAGAATGTTCCTTATATAGGTTACACGAAAGCTTTTTATAAAAGTATGCAAGTTCTTAATGTAAAAATCTTACTACATAAAATTTCGCAAATCATTTTTTTTTCTATTGCACTAAAATAATTTCAAAATAAATACAGGGTTGCCACTCAAATAGCAGAATGAAATTCTCTGACTCTTCCGGGTTTTGCAGACGTGTTCTAAGAAAATTCCAGTCTAGCCATATAGTGTGCATGGGTTGTATTGAGGGCAAAATAATTATGGTACGACTCGAAAACACAAAAGTTACATATTACTTTGACCTAAGGACAGATTGCCCTCCATGCGCCGGTCTTTCTAAGAGGTCTTGTTTTTAAAAAATGGCGGAAGCTAAGAAAAATACAAGAAAAATGACTCTACGTTGGAGGAAAAATGTGTTTTTTTTGGCAATCATTGTATGAAATTCCCTGACTTTCATGGTCAATTTTCAAATTCCCTGACTATTCCAGGTTCCTCAAGGTTTTCCAGGTAGTGTGGCAACCCTGTAAATAAATAAAAATTGTATAATGACTCAATTTGACATTAAATGAAAATAAATACACTCGGAGACTGTAGTTATGCATTGAAAAGTAAAACATTATGTAAGAAGTCGCCCTCAGCATTCATCTGCGGGATAAATCACCTTACGTTTTCACTGTTCTCTCTGAAGCCTAGGATCTTCAGAATAATTGCCAGTACGCAGGCATCATTTCATCTCCCGACCCTAAAGTTCCGAATACGAAATGGTAGAAAAAAGCTACTTCGGAAGGTTTCTTCTCTAACTCTAAAGCCTTCCTCGAGCACAAAGAGGAAACTGAACAGATTAAAAGAAGGAAATACACAAAAATACCTATGAAAATTTAGCATTCTCAGTAATATTTACTTTACTATGTTGAACAATATTAGAAAAAAAATATATTATGCAATTTTTAAATATTTTTTGGGTAGGCATCAGAAGCCTTCTTAATAGATTTGCCACTGATAATTATATCAAACAAATTTCTACTTATTTATGGTAAAATTATTTTGAAAGATGTTCTCAAGTTGACTTGATTGGTTGAAAAATAAACCAGATCCACAGGAAAAAAAAATAGTACATTCAGTCAACTAACCGGAACAGCAAGGTTGGGTTGAGTGAAATCAGATTACTTGACCTGATGCAAGACTCTGCAATGTGGCCGAATTTTGCAGCTGAGATTCGCAATAGACTACGAATTATTCTCACCTGTTATATCTGTGTTTGCTGACAGGGTGATCTTGCCAACGGATATTATATGAGAAATGCCAAGCTGGTTATCAGCCAGGGTAGCTCAGTGGCAGAGCAACCCCGTATTAAGTGGAGAGTCCAGGTTCGATTCCCAGCTCTGGCATTTTTCACATATTAATTAAAATAAATACAAAAAACAATTTTACTGACTTTGCAATTGAAAAAGGGGGAGGATCCTCCCACAAAAAGCTTCTTGCAGAAGGTGATGAAGCCTAAGTAAAGTGTTTTTTAAATATATTTTTAATTCATTATGTTGTGCTTCATTTTAAATTTAAATAAGTTATGATTACAATACTTTCCTCACTATAGTGTTCAGAAAGTAAAAATAGATTGATTACAAAAAAAAAAAAAAAAAAAACTTACTTGATGAGCACTGAAAAAAAAGAAAGTGACATGAAAATATGAAAATCACATTGACTCACTGTCTTTAGAATTGAGAGTCAAATTTTAAACAGTGCGAGTCAATTTCTATAGGATTGCCTGAGGCATGGCATGAGTAAGTGCAAAGTTGTTCCCTATTCTGTTTTAGATAATTGAACATGACAATTTAAATAAAATAACATAAAATTTTAAACTAGGACAGAATTACAATTTGCATTTAAATATTCATTCTGATTCTGAAACAAACTGTGTGCTATGTATGCAAAGTATATAAAATTTAGAAGTGTATACATTTCTGCACCCTAATATTATCAATATGTTATCTAAAAATTTTTTTTAATTAATAATCTATTTTAATAATAAATAAATAAAAAGTCTTTTTTTTTACTTCTTTTATAAAATCTGTAACTAAAAGAAGGCTCATAAACTTAGATGATTAGTGTTTTAAATAGTCTTTCTTGCGAGTCAAGTCTGACTCGCAGTTTCAAAAGTAATGAGTCACGCACAAAGTCTGTATACAGAAAGAAAGAAGGCGAGAGATATAAATTATTTGATTCAAAAAATTTAAAATATGACTTCAAAGTTAAAGTCCTCACCTTAAGAAAGGAGATAAAATTCTCTTTATCCTGCATTTCGTGATCATTCCAAACAGGGAACTCCCAGTCGATATCAAGCCCATCGAAATCATAATCGTTCAAAATAGTTAAGGCTGAAGCAATGAATCTAAAGGAGAAAACAACTTATGAAACATTGATATTGAAATCATTTTATTATCTATTTATTTTGGAAAGAATGTTTCATGCAATGATTCAGAAAATAGGAGTATTAATAATTTTATTGCCAAAATTTAAAACCTTCAAAATCATCCAGGAAAATGTGTGGCATTTTTACATTTTCTCAGTTGTTTAAGAAAAATAGTCCTTAGTGTAATGGTACAAAATAGGTGATCTGTTCAAAATAACAAAATACTAACTATCTAATAATTACACGAAAAAAAGAACCTTTTATATACAATTTTAAATTTTCTGTTGAATCCTATAAACTTGACACATTACCCGAATAATTACAAATGCATTGTCATTGTGTTCTGAGCTATTCTAAAAGTTTCAAATGTTTAGCTAGTCGGGAAGTTAGCTAAAAATCAATAGCAAAATTCATAACTATTAAATGTATTGAACGCAGTTTGCGAAAACATCATTCTCATGAAGGGGATTTTTTTTTTGTAAAGAAAAAATAATAATTAAGCTATTTGTCGATAGAGGGCGCTGTCATTGTGTGTGATGAAAAACTTTACTTATTCGCATGCAGATGTTTACAGGCATATAAATCGTTTTCTATGCATTCGTCATCACCACAAATTAGTATGCAAACGAGTTATATCACAGGGTGACTAGCCTTTAAACCTTTTCAAATTCCCTGACTATTTTTCGAGACTTTCATCCATTTTTCCCTGACTCTCACTGTTTATTTTTGATGAAAATTTCAAGACATTAGTAAAAAATTGAGTGATTTAAAATATCATTAATAATTTAATGATTAATATAGCTTATTTTCACAAAATTTGTTAAAATTCCCTGACTTTTTCCTGATTCTTTGATTTTCTCTGACTGCTAGTCACCCTGTATCACTAACTGCAGCTTCAGTCGACAGTTCTTACCTGAGGGAAAACATTTTCACCCATTCAAAACTTTATCCACCCAGTCAACATCACAATTAGAACTTCATGCATGCACCAGTAGGAGGCAAAATAAGAAATAAACTGTTCTAATCCAGGGATAAGAGTGGAAAACGAACAAAAAGTCTGAAAATATGCGCAAAACTCAAAGATAAGTTAATTTTTCCAATAAAAGAAAAAACAGATACAAGAAATTCCACTTTACATAAGCAAATGGGAGAATATATGAAAATAAATTGTTCAAGAACATGTCAAAACAAAGAAAATTAAACAAAAATTGGAATACTTAGAAGCAAAAAGTCCGAAAATTACTTTAAAAAATTAAGAAAAGTCTGAAATTCCTACAAATGTCTAAAGAATCTCATCCCTGTCTAATCTCAAAATTGTGCAATTTATAGGATTTTCATTTGCATATTTTTCTTTCACATCTGTGCGAAAAAGTTAACTATTTGTCTAACTATCGTCGACTAAAAATTTAACTACATTTTTTTTTCTTTACCCGAAAAAATCCCCCTTGCCAAGAATGATTTTTTCGCAAACCGCGTTCAGTTCTATCAATTCATTCAATAGTTTTGAATTTTTAAAATGTCTACAGACTTATGAGACACCCTGTCGACCTATTTGCCTATTGAAAATTGTGTCTGAGTAGAAATAAAGAAAAATCTTTTTTTTCCCCTGGAGGAGGAGAGGTCAATGGACAGGCAACATGAGATAGCTGGGGCCTTCTGTCTTCTCGCACACCCTGCTAATTATAATCCTGATTTTTTTTTTACACAATTTCACCCATCCTAAGGGGGTGCAGAAAACTGAAAGTGCCCTGGGCACAAAAGTTTGTTAGTCGGGCCCTGTCTTTGTCTTTTAATAATTTATGTTGTGAGCTACATAGGTCAATTTCGTCCTTCTTTCTATAGACAAACAATTTCTTTTTGAACTGTGAACAGTTTCAGTAGGTGTTAAACAAATTCATTTTTATTCCATAGAGATAAGTGTAAAACATTTCAAAGCAAAAACATAAATAATTAAAAATATTTTTCATTAAATTCACCCTTTCCTTTAAAAATAAGTGCCTTCAATGAAAAAAAAAAATCTGATGTGGGCACCACATGACTTCCTTATACACTTTGAGAAATATACATAATGTTAAAAAATATTGTCACTGGACCCGAAACAGTTGGCTAAAAATATTTAAAAAAAAAAATGCATGCATACGTAAAAAAAAAAAAAAAAATTAAATAAATAAAATTGTGCCTTGAGGGGACTCATTTTAAAATCCTTGGGGGGGGGGGGGGGGGGGGACTCATGTCAAAGTTGTGCCTTGGGGGGACTCATGTCAAAGTTGGGCCTTGGGGGGCCTTATTTCAAAGTTGCACCTTGGGGGGACTCATGTCAAAGTTATGCCTTGGGGGGGACTCATGTCAAAGTTGTACCTTGGGGGGAACTCATGTGCCTTGGGGGGGGACTCATGTGCCTTGGGGGGGGACTCATGTCAAAGTTGTGCCTTGGGGGGGGGGGACTTCGGATCCGAAACAATTGGATAAAAGTGTTAAAAAATGCATTTTCACCGTGTTTCTGAACTATTCCGGAAGTTTCAAATCTCTAACTAGTCGGGAAATTAGTTAAATAGATTTTCTGTTGAATCATATAAACGCTGCTAAAGGCAGCAGTGACACGAAGCAATTGGCTAAAAATATTTAAAAAATGCATTGTCACCGTGTTCTGAGCTTTCTGGAAGTTTTAAATGTCTAGCTAGTCGGGAAGTTAGTTAAAAATCGATTGCAAGATTTGTACTGGTAACGCTGCCGAAGGCAGCAGGTATCGGAAACAGTTGGCCAAAAATATTAAAAAAACGCATTGTCAACGTGTTCTGAGCTTTTCTGAAAGTTTCAAATGTCTAGCTAGTCGGGAAGTCAGTTAAATTGCAAGATTTGTACAAACCGTTTTTGAGTTATTACCGTTTTTTGATACATTATGGCCAAAACCAATGTATTTTTGGTCATTATGAACCTAATTTTCCTAAATATCTCCAAAATGGAAAATCATACAAAGTCCAAAAAGGGAGGTGCAGAACTATATGTTATAACAAACCTATGTACCAATTCGCAACTTTCTACGTTCAACCGTTTTTGAGTTATTACCGTTTTTTGATACATTATGGCCAAAACCTATGTATTTTTGTCATTATGAACCTAATTTTCCTAAATATCTCCATAACGGAAAATCATAGAAAGTCCAAAAAGGGAGGTGCACAACTAGATGTTATAACAAACCTATGTACCAATTCGCAACTTTCTACGTCCAACCGCTTTTGAGTTATGCGACATACACACACACACACACACAGACACACACACACACATACAGACGTCACGAAAAATCGTGTAAAATCCCTTATATCTCTATAACGAGAGCTCGTGTTAAGACGACACTTGCAGGTGTGCAACTAGATATCATGACAGTCACACGTATAAATTGTCAACATTCGGCGATCATTCGTTTTCGAGCAATGTGAAATACAAAATCCATTTCGCAAATCGGGATTACTATACTTCCTTATAATTTGTATAAGGAAGTAAAAAAACTCATTTAACAGTTTGTGAAATTATTACTTGGGTTATCATTAGATTTTATGTTCAATAATTTATACGATTTTATCTTTCAGCCTTGAAGAGAATTTTTTTTTAAATATCTACAGCTAAATAATTTTAATCAATCTGATTATTTTATTAAAAGCAAAATTTTATAAATTTCTAAACTTGCACATAAATTATATAATACTCATACACATTTCAAAATTACCCTCTGTAAAGAAAAAAAAAACTGATATAACAAACTTATACTGTTCTTCTATAACACTGACTATTAAAATAAACTTTTTCAAAGCTCCGAGTATTGTGTAATACTCTTTGACAATACCCCCCTTCACATCAAACGTCATGTGACTCACTCAAAAAAAAAAAAAAAAAAAAGAACAATGATTAACTTTTGTTTTTAGTTGATATAGCTGAACCCAGAGTCGCAGGACTCTAAGAAACTGGTAAAAAACATTTAATATTAATTCAAATAGGTTTTTTCTTGTAAATATTTATTTCTTTGTGTAAAATGTGCTTAGTATATCATCATGTGTGTCCGTCTTGAAATTAAAATTGTGTTTTATCTGTAATGATGAGTCAAGTCTCTTTTATATATTTAGGAACATTTTGCATTCATTGATTAAACCTCTATTATAGCTTCTATGAGAAAATTCTCGATTATTCTCTTCGAGGAGAATATTCTTGAGAGTATTGTCAGAAAGATTATTCTCGAGAATTTTACAACTCTAATCATAAAGGGTGGCTGTTACAATATTAATAAATATTTGTTATATATATATATAGGAAAAATAATTTTTAATTTATAACTTGTAAATAACTAATAGTGGACAAAATAGTATTTATTGAGTCTGGGACAGTTTTAACCAGGTTTTTCAGCATTTTTTTTACCACTATAGAAAAAACTGAAGAACCTTGCGTAATAGTCTTTTCCCCTACTATACACATACCCAAATACTTATACAGAATGGTTACAGAAATTCAGTAAAAAAAGTTCCCTGATTTGACTCATTTTGACAGATTTTCATTGGATACCACAGAAACTGAACCACATATGCTGATGGGTAAAAATACCTCAGTCACTTTTTTTTTCTTTGTTAATTTTGTGAACAAAGGAAAAATAAAATACAAATGAAAAGTTCAAATTTAGAAAAAAATGTCAAAAAAAAAAAAAAAAAAAATGAATACTTTTTACTGCACAACTTATTAACATCAGAAAATAAAATTAATTCTCAAGTTATTGCATTAAGAATATTTAATATTAACAATTAAAAAAAAAAAAAAAAAAAAAAAATGAATACATTTTACTGCACAACTTATTAATATCAGAAAATAAAATTAATTCTCAAGTTATTGCATTAAGAATATTTAATATTAACAATTAAAAAAAAAAAAAAAAAAAAAAAAAAAAAAAAAATCGGGAGGTTTCTTTAGTGTTAACTCAGCGAGATTCAATTAGAAAGCAGCCAATCCTGTACAATCTTGGCTAAGACATCATCTGTTCGGCTATTTTTCTGTCTTGTTTGGAAGGCAAAAATGAAAAGTTCCATAATTTGTGTGATTTATTATGAAATTCCCTGATTTCCCTGTTTGTCGACACCCTGTCCATAACAGACAGTATATCTATATAATACAGCAGACATCTTTATTTAACTTTTTCTCTCTTCACAGTACACAACACACATAAATGGTTAAAAACTATTATTAACACATTTCTTACATTTTTAACTTGGTGTATTAGTAATTCATTTTCAATTTTAGTTAATATGATCTACCAGCAATGAAAATTACTTTATTTTATAAACTCAAAGAAGTATTGCATGACTGTTAGGTAAATTATTAATTTTCATTTAATTTTCAGGTTTTGATTTGGATGCACATTGTCAAAATCCTCCAATGCGAGTTTGGACTGAGTTTTGAGTTGATTTCAAATTAATTTGTTGGATTGGATTAATATGAATCTGCACTAGATTAATATCAACTGAATGAACTAGATATCAATTAGGATTAGGCTATGCAGGACTCTAATCCTGATTGATACAAAATATGCTCCTATGAAAGTTAGAAATTATCATTTTTTTCATCTACTATTGGAATACAGACAAAGTCCTAATGGATGAAATTTATTTAAATACTATTATAATTGTGTGCGGTAATGAAACACTTGACCATTTATAACAACACTGACCGATTATATAATTAATTTTTTTATGGACTAGCTGATTTTTTTTTTTTTTTCTTTTAGAAGAGCGAAAAGTGACCAGGACAGGATTTCTAGGTTTTATATGAGTGAATACTGCTGGTCAGATATCAACTGGGAAGAGCAATGAAACATCCAAAAGTCACACATTTTAAACCTAGTCTGATCCTATTTAACTCTTGTAAAAAGAAAAGAAAACTAGAAATTACAGTATAGGATCCGTTATCCGGAAACCCGTTATCCAGAATGTTCTGAAAACCTGAATGCATAATGCCAACTACCAAAATTTTTAATTATCATCAAATTTAAGAATTAAAGTTATACAATAGCAGCAGTCAGAATTATAGTTTTACAACCTACTTTCTTTAATGCTACGGTGTTATTCTGAGGAAATAGGGTGAGCACAAAAGTGTCCAAATAATTACTAAAAATTTTGCAAATTTAGGTTAGAAAATGAATTTTTATTGTATTTTTTAATAGATAAACATTAATAACACATACTTCTTAAAGTGCCCAATAGCAGATGAATTTTATCCTTGAACTCAGGTCGCATGCATGAAGTCCCAATTGTTATAAAATTTTTAAATAGTTTTTATTAATTTCCATTATTTTTAGAATTCATTTCATAAAATATTTAGCATTATGGGCTAAAAATATTTGAAACATTTATGAACATGAACGATTAGTATCAGAGCAGAGACACACTAAAAGCAAAAAAATATCATATAAATTTTTGCAAAATCCAAATGAAAGGATGTTACTCTCAGGTCCAAAATTAAATTTTATATCTGTTTATTTATTTTTCATTTATTATTACTATTATTATTTATAGTTTGAAATTCTAATTAAGAATGTTTTTTTTTTATTTTGTGGAAATAATTTATTAAATGAACAAATATATAGGTAAAGTGTTTACATATATATTATTCATGTTTATCACTGCTATTTATGAAATTATTTTGCGCCATCTTTATACATATAATAAAGTGTTCTGAATTACGGAAAACCCCCTTATCCAGAATATCCCAGGTCTCAAGCTTTCTGGATAACGGATCCTATACTGTATTCCGCCAATTTGTTATTAACAATCTATAAACTATATCATAAATGGTTGTTATGATTTGAACTTTAAATCAAATTGAAGAAGAAAATCCACCTGGTCCTGTTGAGAAGGGAATTGAAAGCATCTGAAAACCCATTGTCGTTTCCCCCTCCACCCACTGTCAACAGAACCTTCAGATGGGGATGGGTTCTCTTCAGAGCAGTCACTTCTCTGTACATGGATTTGTGTGCTTCATCCCCGACATCGATCAGGCCGTCCTTCACACTGCAGAAGCCAGTAATGATGTGGGTGCACAGGGTAGCATTCAACTGAGAGGGAGAGGGTGTGGTAGAGCCGGTGTAATAGCACACACGGAAAAGGCTGGATCCATCTAAACAAGAGAAAAAAAATGTTATAAAAGAGGGTTTTTTTTTCTTTCTCTAAGTTGTGCTCAATTAATTAACACTAAACCAAATTAATAAGTAAAGAAATTGTAATTGTTTGTTTGTTTTTTTAATTGATAACATATACATCAGATTTGTATGCTTGACTTATAGTCCGCTTCTAAATCTTCGTCAGATAGCACATGACAGATTTACAATACGAAGAATTGGAGAAAACACCCAGGGCCAGCGAGGGAATTGAACCCGCTCTCCTACGCTCGAAGCCGATTAGCAGTGTGGTGACATATCCACTCGGCCACGGAGAGCCCAAGAAATTGTAATGAATGAAACTAACCAGGAAACAATAAACACAGATTTTCTTGAAAAAATTCCTGGCATAAGATTTAATCAAGAATAGCATTGTCTAGAAACATTAGCTGCCAAATAGAAAAATAACTGAAAATGTTAGTTCAGTATCTCCAAATACCCTACTGGCAATTCTATGATAAAGATTGATTCGTTTCTGTATCAGTTTCAAGTAATCAAATATTCTAACATGGATTTCATTTATTACTTTCCGAAAACATACACATGCAAGGAAAGTATTGTAATCGTGTCAAAAATCCGATTCTTTTGGTGTTTCTACATGTTTTGAAATCTCCCGAATTCATTTTTGCTATTTTATGTGATGTGTATGTGAGTGAACTTGGTGGCATCTGAATGCTTTGTTCAAATGAGCTGAAATTGGTATGTGTATTATAGCTCACAGCAGCACAAACCTTATTGATTTTGGTGAACCTAGCACTTACAGTTTTTTAAAGGGATACAAAGAAAAATTCTTGATCATAATGGCTTACAGGCTTAAAATTTTTAAAGTGTGATACAGTAATAATATTAAAGTTTTAAAAAATTAAAGAACAGGCTTTTATAGAAATAAGAACTAAAAAGCACAAAATATCTACCTTAGTATTAAAATGCAGGGTAAGAGAAAATCGTGTGAGTGACACACCATACTATTTACATACATATAAATCTTTCATTAAAATAATTTAGAATTAAACAAAAACCATATCCCCTGAGTGGGCTCGAACGCTAGACCTTTAGGGTCGTAGTGCGGAGCTTTACCTCACAGCCAGAGCATTCACGTAGGGAAAGTCTTTTTTTACAATATAGATTTTTTGTTTGCTCCCAGAGCGGTTACAAACATACATTATACATACAGGTGAAGCTAATAAAAGCGTGTTAAAAATGCCTTATTCAATGGAGCTGAAAATTTATATGCATGTCATACAAAGTGTATGGATTTCGGTGAATCATAAATTTTTATAGAAAGCCAACAAAATATTGTTTATCATTTTGATCTATTGGGTAAAATTATTTCAAGTGCAATAACATAAAATTAAACAATATACTACATGGAAATAAAAATACCCTATTATGACATTAAAATAATTATTATAAGTTTTCACTCATCTAAGGGTTTAAATTATACATTGCTTCTACTTCATTAAATAAGGTTTATTGTTTTATGTACCTTATACTAATTCATATAGCGAGGAAATGGCATCATTGATCTATAATTTGCAAAAATCTATAATCCGCACAAGTTCTAGAACCAAGGTGTGTGGATTAAAGATCGTCAACTGTAGTTTCTTATTTATTTTAAAGTTTTCTGGTTATTGCATTTAACAACCCTATTATAATTTTTACTTTTGTTTATTTAACGAACTGCTCCTACTTTATTTATACAACCATTAATTACTTAAAGTTCGGAAAGCCACTGCACATTTTTAATATTGTCTGCAAACACAAACTAAGGTATACATAGCAAGTCCATTTATCCTAACATAATGTAAATTTGAGATTTAATTTGCATTATTTTAAATCTGTGCAAAATCAAAGTCAAATAAAATAAATGAAAATTTTAAATAAAAACTTAAGAATCAATGACGATAAAAATGAACCTATGCCTCTTCCATAGTGGGCGGTGAAGAGTTTCATAATTATGTTTGTGTTTATTCTATTGCAACTCAGCAGTGAATTCAATATACTATCACCTAATTTCTGAGAGATTTTTTCACTGTAGCTGTGTTGTTATGTGTATTTCTTGTGATTATGACTATGCTTGCCACTGGTACACAGATTATGACTACTGAAATCCTTCATTGCTGAGATTTTCAAATTATAAAAAGTAAGTTGAAATGCTCATTTCCTTTAAATAGGTTCGTCAAAACAGTAAAACTTTAAGTACTATTTCAATTAAATGCTAATTTTAAGTTTGAACTACAAAATATAACTTCTTAAGCCTATTCATCAATAAAAACACGTTGACAAAAGAATCTAACATAATATGTTACCTAATTTTTTTAATTCAATAAACTTAAGTACATGATTACATGGAATAAATTAGACAATAATAAACTTATATAAATTATTTTTTAATGACTGCTCAGAGTATTCTTACTTAAAAAGTGGAACCCCAATTTTAAAATTATTATTATTATCATTTTTAATTTTGAATGTTAAATAAATTTAATTAATAATTTGAGCTATAATGTATCAGAGTGAATTTTTGAAATGAATAATATGAATTTCTTTCATATCTTGAAATGGACATTTCTTTCTGCTTTCCCTAACTAATAAAATTATAAAGGAAAATATACAATAAATGCGTACAAAAATGCTTCAAAATAAAAAGTACAATGTAAAGTTATTGTAATCACTGAAATATTTTTAAAAATGTAACAAAAGTGCATACTCATTGTTTATTAAATTATTAATAATTTCAAAATTTAACAATGGTTACTATGTTTAATTTTAAAACTTCTTTTGCATGTCTTTTCTCAATTGTATTTTTATTATATGTTTTGTAAATTTGTTCTTAATATATTTTTTAACTTGTTGCCAAAAAAAAAAAAAAAAAAAAAAAAGTTTTTAAACAATATATTTTGTCTGTAATCAACAGTCTTGTCATCCTAATACTTTAAAGAAATACCTCTCATAGACTGTAACATATCAGAATTCTTTTTTCAGTTACTGTATATTAAGGAGGAAGAAATATCACAAAAACTATACTTATAGATTTAATTTTTTAAGGGAAATTTTAAAACAGATTGCTTTTGTGTAGCTTTGTATGTTGTCTGAAAAGGCAATTCTCCTCAAGGAATGAATTAAAAATTTCTAAAACTTATATATTATCACAATCTAGATATTTTGTGAGGCCCTGTAAAAAAAAAAAAAATCAATGCTAGTTATGTTTTATTTTAAAGAAGATATGCTTATGTACATTTAGATTATGTATATTAATTTTTTAATGTTTTGTGCATTATAGAGAAATTAAAACAATCCTTAATCAATATTTCTCACAGACTGCAGTGTATTGGAATTCTTTTTGTGAGACTCTATTCACGACTAGCAGTTCTATTCTTCAAATGACTTTAATAGAAAATATATGTCATTGTGAACCTGAAAAGCTTATCTCTGTCCAAAATTTCTGCAGGAATTAAGAATACGGAAAATCCGATGAACCAGAGCCATAAACACTTTTCAACTCTGTTGGACAGTGCTGAAAAGTTTTTCATGATAGGAAAAAATAATTTTCAAAAATATTGAAGGGAAAAAGAAATATTTTGACCAGCGATAACACTCAACACTAGCAGCAAACTGGAAAATTATTTTCTGAATGTATATTACAGTAGTCATTCAATTTGAACAAAAGTTTGAAGAAAAATTATTTTTCAAATTTTTATAACAAATATATTCTGATGTGGGGCTCATGAACTATATTAGATTATATGCTTTGAGTTAATAATCTTTTTCAAACGAGTGGCAATAAAAAAAAAAAAAAAAAAAAAAGTCAAGCAATAAACACTACCAACAAAACAATGGAAATGAATCTGTGAGTACCGTCGCTCAGAGTGGCGTCATCCTATCAGTGTCCAGGCCCTGTAAGCAACTTTTTTTTTTCTCTTCTTCGCAGCGGCCTGACCCCGCTCCTTCCTTTGTAACACAGTATAGGACAGAATAACACAAGAAATACCCAGCATACAATTTGAAGTACTTGAGTTTTTTTGTTTACTTCAAAATAGAAAGTAAATTATTTACAAGGTACATGATTAAAAATTTCTTTTTAAATATCAGCAAAAATGAATAACTCATTATTTTAAAAAGAGGTTTTCTTTTGCGATAACCTAATCTAATTTCTGCAATGCAGGATGTGAATCTTCATTACTTGACAACTGACAGCTTTCTTAACATTCAATACTAAATTAAAGAACTAGTATACAATCAATATTAAACTTGAAAACTTCTTTATACACCCTAAAATAAATGAAAACACAACTAGTTTTGCTTTTGCCTCCAAGGCAGTAGCCTATATTTTGCACCTGAAGGAGAAAGTTCACCTTCTTTCGATACCGGTTGTGCTTTCATTCATTTTATGGTGTGTGAAGAAGTTTTCAAGTTTAAATATTTTTCAATATTGTTTGTCAGGTAATGCAGGTTGGGTTGGACTCAATGGATTTTTTCTAAAAACCTCATTTGAAAAAAAACTATAATTCTGCTCACTTTTGGACTTTTTCAATTTTATAAGTCTTTCTTTGATAAAATAAGCAAAATACTAAACAATTGAAACTCAATTTTTTTCATTTATTTTTTAAAAAACAGTTTACATACAGAATGAGTTTAATTTTTACAAATAGAAAATTTAGCATTCTAATCTGATGCTTACTACAATAGTGCTACAACTAAAAACTAGCTGGCATAGGAGATATCTCTCCATCCTATATATTTGCTCTCTTAAAATATTTACTCTATTATACAAGATGAGAGCAATGAACTCTGCTGATGACCCTTTTCCAATCAGAGACTGGAATGCCCCTAGTGCTGCACCGAGTAGCACTTTGGCTGAGTAACCGACTACCGAATACAGAGTAGTTGTAAGAAAAAATAACTGATGTACATATGAAGAATTTTACACATCCTGAAATTAAAAAAAGCTTTTTGAACACAAAATTAAGTTAAATGGCAAACAGCATATTTAATCAAATGTTTCAGAACTTTTGTAATGTATATGCATGATTAGGTTCATTGTTATATTGGATACTTCCAGCTTAGAGGATTATTAAAACCATAATAAATGATAACTTCATCAATAAGAAAGCACCACAGAACTGCTGTTGTAAATTATTACATACAAAACTTTGAATAAACACCATAAAATGCAATTTATGGTATTTATTCAAAGTTTTGTATGTAATGATAACTTCATTCCTTATTATATAGTCTTTCTCAGATGCGAATCATTTTCAGATAATTCTTAGAAAATATAGAAGTTTCTATACACTCAGGCTTAATTTAAGATGCATGAAATTTACATATGAAATGAGAACATTAAAATAAAAATTTTAGCATTTCAAACATGATGGACTTCATTAATCCCTTAATCTTCAAATTCTTTAAAAAAAAACATCCATTTTTTCATGCTTTTCTTTATTAAAAAAAAAAAAAAAAAAAAAAAAAAATTTAAAGAATACTTTTATATTAACTGCATGTCATGAACTTTGGTTAACAAAGATAACCTTAGGAATAATGCGGGTTCTGATCCCTGTGGCAGAATTTAAGCACGACACAGGGACACTGCCGCAGAAAAGAAATTGTCACTAGCAGAAAGATTTGTTCATAAAAATTTTAAATATTCTTAGTTTCAGTAGAAAACAGAAACTCTCATACCTTATATTTAAAAATTCTTCTACAGTATGAGTATATTATTAATAATAGTGATATCTTTATAATTAAATATAGTCAGAAAATATTTCGCTATGAAGTTAAACATCTTCTTGCAGAAAAGTTTTGTAGGAATGAGGCTTGTTGCACAAAGCAAAAAAATATTCTGCCACAGAAGCTGTGACAATCAGAACCAGGGCTCCAGGAACTTGAAGAAAAAAAAAACTTGCAGCCAGCAGAAAATATTCTTCCCACCTCTGCCTTTTTTTTTTTTTTTTTTAATTTATTTGAATATAGGAATTAAAATTCTAAACATAACAACCACATATTTATTATGACTGGATGATAAATCAAGAAACAAACACATGTTTAAATTTAACATCATCAAATCAGCTTTATGATTTTCTCTAAGTCTAAACTGATGCATCATTACACCAGTACAACAATTCGGCACCAGGTCACAAATCATGCGCAAATGGGAGCAAAGTAAATGAATACTCTAAAATCGTGCATCTATTCAACACTGAGTTGTGAAACATGGTGGGAGGAGCAAGAGCGGAACTGAAGCACAATCAGGGTTGCTACACAAATCAGGAGAAAAAATTCCCTCAGTTTTCCCTGTCCCTTTTAGAAGTAAAATAGATGGCACACGATAACACAGCATTAGAATCTAACGTGTCTACAAGTTATTTGAACATATTTAGGGTATATTAATTTTATTAATTTACTATAGTTGGGGGAAAAAACATAATTGATTCATTATAAAGCACTAGAATTTTTAAAAATATTTCATTATGAAAAAATGTTCCAATGTTTTTCCAAAAAATTTCAAAATTCCCTGAATTTTCCCTGTTCTTGCAATAAATTTTGAAAAATCCCTGAGTTTTACCAGTTTTTTAATAGATTTTCAAATTCCCTGAGTTTTCCAGGTGCTGTAGCAACCCTGACAATTCTGGGATTAATTTTTTCTGAAAATGAAAAAAAAAAAAAAAGTTGAGTTTCCATAAAAGCTGAAAACATAGTCACCAGCTAAAATATATTGGTCGCTAATGGCGACTGTATTTTCACAAGCCATGATTAGAACAGAACATAAAAGAAAAATTAAAATAGTTTTCAATATCTCCTACAAGTTATAAGGAATTAACACAAGGCTATGAGTAACAAGGAAATACATATCCTATATATACATATAGAGAGGTAGATCAGACAGAAGCATGTATGGTTCTGTAGTGAGTTAATAATAATAATGAATGCATATATATTAAATAATATGGAATAAATAAAAATGATCTGCTGAGTAATATAAGGATGTTGAGGCTCCTGATCTGCAGATCCACTAGTTTATTTATTTTTAATTATCAATCATACAAGAAGAAAAATCTCAAATGATTTGCTCCACTGTAACAGAATATTTTTATGCTCTCTGCAACAAGCTTTGTTCAGACAGATCTTTTCTGCAAGATAATATTCATTGACATATTTTCTAATTTAGTGTAAATGCATATAATTATAAAAATATCAGTATTAAAAAAGATTCTTAAATATAAGACATGAAAGAAATCATCTTAAATATAAGAAATGAATTTCTATTTTCCACTGAATTATCTTTAATTTTTATGAGCAAATCTTCCAGCAAGTGGCAATTTCTTTTTTGTGATAATGTGGCTGTGTCGCCAAAAATTCTGTCATAGGTGACTAGTACTATTACTGTTAGATATCAGTAGCTGAATTTTTCTATCAATCTGGGACACCTATTTAAGCATTAAAAAATAATTTCACAATAAATAACAGGAAAAAAGGTTGCAAGACTTAGTAACCACATTTTTATCATAAGTTTACATATGGACATTCCAAAATGCACAAAGTATTCATAAATAGCAAAACACACAGACATATTCATAAATAGAAATTTTTCCCTTTGAACACAAGACTTTTTAAATAAAACTTATTGTTAAAATTGTTTTTATGGAAAAAATGAAATAGAGTCGATATTTTATATCTTGGTATTTAAACAGTTTTTCAAATGACTTTTTAGATCTTACTGATTTGAAATTGGGATATCAATATCTTTCTGTTTTGTTGTAAATAAAATATGTTTAAGCTCTACAATGCACAATAATAAATAACTGATTATATAAAATTAAATGAAGAATTCAAAAGTGTATACAATTAGGTTGTAGCAATTAAAAAATTTGCAAACAAATTCCAAAATGATTGACATTATTTGTACTATTTTCGCTAGAGTGACCCAAATAACAATTCCAGGGGAGAAAAATTTAACTTTTAAAATATGCTCAACGTTAAAATGTAAAGTATTCCCTGGTCCCCTTATCAAAAGAAATTATAGTCATAAGCAGATGCCTGCTTCCATTAGCTTTTTTAGCATTTTGTAAGTAAGAATTTTGCTAAAAAGAAAGTACAGACAATTTCATGAAGTATCTCTATATCATACTTGGTTAAAATCATCATTGAACAAAAGAAATAGAAAAGAAAATTGGGGATAATTAAGTAAAGAAAAAGAAATCAGTATCCAAAGAATTAAATCAACTTTTGGAAAAACTAAAATACTGTTTTGCATTTGAGCTAAAATGCTAGAGAAACTTTTTTTAGTCAGGTTAAATCCTGATCATAAGCTATGTATACATGACGAAGCACTCAGAAATAGACAGGTATTCCCTATCGCGTTCACTGCAATAACCAGACAAATTGTTTAAATGATAATTGCAATAAAATGAAAGGTTTGCAGTTACATTCATATACAGTCAGTAACAAAAGTGTCCAAACACTAGCAAAAATTCCTATGTAAAAAAAGTGCACTTCATACGGCTTTGTTAAATAAATCTTTGTTGAATCCTGTTCTTAGTCAGTGTAAGAACATGATTCAACAAGGATTTATTTAACAAAACAGTATTAACACTACTTTTTTCATATAGGAATTTTCGCTAGTGTTCGGACACTTTTGTTACCGACTGTAAGTATGTGAACAGAAAAAATTTTGCAAATCAACAAACTTTATGCACAGTGAAGCATACCTGTGTTACTGAGAACTACAACAATGAAAGAGTAGAATATAGTTGACGTAAAACAATTCGAAATATTCATTTTAGTAGCACAAACCATAAACAAAATAATGCATTATTGCAGAACATTATTTATTTAACTTCAAAGCTTATCTTATCATTCTCATTTAAAAAACTTACGAATCCGCAATAAATATATATGATATAAATCTTGGATAACATAAATAAGATAAACTGATAATGACGAGATATTTTGATGCGCAGCTGATTAATGCCATGTTCTTTTTGAATTCGCATAGAAGTGCCAATCAAGTTCAGGTAAAATTATGAAATTTTCATACAAATACGAGGGAAAGTAACTCATGTAACTCTTATGAGGAAAATAATTGAATTATCAAACGTATAAGATTTTTTTTTTTTTTTTTTTCATTCATTATTTGCATTTATACATTCTTTGATAAAAGACATCGCCTTCGCATTCAATTTTTTTTTTGTTTGATTGATTGATGATTGATCCAAGAGGAAAACCGAAGAAAATTTGACGCAAAAAAGTATAAAATCGTCTGTTGTATACTCAATGGTTGTATTCGAAAATATTTTGTCATTTATTTTATTTAGAGTTACAAAAACTAATGAACATTGAGTTCTTTTATTTTAATAAAAATATGTCGTCTTTTCTTGGCATGGATTAAAAGCAGAACTCCATTAAAAGAGTTCCGTGTTTCTTGGTCAGCCTTACAGTCGTCTGCAAAATTATTCGAGCACTAGCAATAATCCTTGCCAAAAAATAGTACATTTAATACAGCTTTGTTAAATAAATCCTTGTCGAGTCATGGTCTTAATCAGTCTAAGAACATGATTCGACAAGGATTTACTGAGCAAAACAATCTTAAGTGTACTTTTTAAACATAGGAATTATTTTCTAGTGCTCGAATAATTTTGCAGCCAACTGTAAGTGGTTGATTTGTTGGTTGAGCTTTGTGGGTTTTACATCGCACTAGTGCTATTCTTTGGGCTACATACAAACGGAACGCTTGCAATTTCTATGACGTAAATTTTGCAAATACAGTCGTTAGCAAAAGTATCCGAGCGCTAGAAAAAATTCCTGTGTAAAAAAAGTACACTTTATGCAGTTTTTTTAAACAAATCCTTGTCGAATCCTGTTCTTAGTAAGTCTAAGGACGTGATTCGACAAGGATTTATTTAACAAAACAGTGTTAAGTGTGCTTTTTTACATAGGAATTTTCGCTAGTGCTCGGATACTTTTGCTGCCGACTGCAGTCATACATTTGGAACGCTTTGCAACTGGAAGTGTTTCATTTGTATGTACCCCTTTTAGTCTCAGCTCAGCTTTGATTGATTCATGTTGGCGAGCTGGCAACAGTCGTGTTTTATTTACATTCTCTGTGTTATGCGCGCTGAACATGAATGCGAGAAGTCTAATAGTCGAACTATTTAAATGATTATTAGCGATGTATAGTCTTGCAGCTACAAACCCCATGCTCTGAGAGTTTTCTCCCTTCTAAACAGCAACAGTACATGAATGATTATTAGTCTATGGCATGGATTAAGAATAATATTAATTCGTGATGTTGTGTGTTTGCATCTGCATCAGTTTGAATGCAAGCTGTGCTACACCTCAAAGCACAAGCAAGGCAAAAGCTACGTTTGTGTGTTTATCGTAGACTAATAATTCTGTAGGAACAATTGAGGTGTCAGCATCAGCAGCTATAAGTCTAAAAGAACCCCCCACAACAGTAACAACGATTAAAAACATCTACGGTGTTTCTCACAGAGTAATATACATGCAGTAATAATAGCACTCCGGGGTGTTTGTTTTACACGGTTCACTGATTACAACCACTTCTTCATAGCATGCTGTGTTGTGATATGTTATGTCTGTGTCTAGTTCGCATGTTTGTTTGTTAAAGCACGTATACTTAAATTAAAAATATGCAGTCATTTTTTAGTATATCTTATATCTAGTCATCACTCGCTAATATTCTTCTATTTGCGAATTACGGGCACGTCTTCTGTAGCAATCACTTCTCATCCGGTAAAGACGTTCGAATGTTATGTTTAGTAATTCGTCAGCCATGCCTGCCGAAAAATTGCTCTGTGTCTGTATACATTCTTTTAGCCGCTGCTCCAAGTTTATTTGCAACCTCATGATCGCGGAATAAATTGCAGGTGGCTCCACAACTGAACTTGGCGATTTTTCTTTGGTGATTATGGCGAAATGCCATTTTCGGAATTGTTACCATGGGTTCCAACCCTAAACAAAGGCAAAACGCAATTTTCAAAATGGCATCATTTGTAATGTACAAAATTAAGTAAGCCTATTTTTAATATTAATAAAAACAAATATTTAAAATTAACTTACTTCACTATGCATGATAAAAGTTCTTTCGATACTTCGAAGTGGATCAATATGCATTAATATATATGTTACCGCTAAAGTGCAGAAATCAGTTAATCTGCAGATTAGCTAGGGTGATCTGTTAAAGTGAGGAGAATTGTTTAATTTCTCAAATTACCTAGATAATCTGCACATTACCTACTAGGCACTCGTTAAAGTGAATATAAGTTCTATGTTGTTGTAACTGTGTTGTATTTGTTTTTTTCATTCGGGGGGAAAAAAAAGATTAATTTTCTTTTCTTTTTTCCTTTATTTATCCTTTATTTTAATCTGTATGTGTTTTAATTTTTACTAGTCACACATAGGTTAAAGCCTACTTTTTTTTTTTTACCCCCACATTTGTAATTCTCAACTGAAAATTCCAGTATTTAACAAATATTTCAATTGTTTAACAACTAACCCTTTAGATTTTGTAATTAATGGAGCACACTGTAAAAAATGAATGTTGCACACTTAACTTTAATTGAAAATAACTTATGCCAATTTTTCTATTTTCAATTTATTCTTCTAATAACAGAGTTCCCCCTAGGTTTGAAAAAGGGCAGGGTGCTGCTACCAAGGAAAAAGGGGCAGGAGGGTGCTATAAAAAAAAGGCACATTTGTGGAGAATGAAAAAGGGCACATTTTATAAAAAGGGCATATCGCTTCGCAAAAAATAGCCTCCAAAATTACAAACAATTTTATTATATTTATAAATGCAGTTGCTAAGCAATCAGCAATTGCCCCCCCCCTCCCCCACTAAATGTACAAATTAGTCAGCAAAAATTAAATACATAAATTTATTTTTTCACATTCTTTTATCTTTAACTATAGTTCTATTAAACCTAATAAAAAGTATTAAAATTGCTTCCTGAAAAATATGTAAAAAGCTCTTGAAAATCTTATAAATGTTGAAATGAAAGTAAAGAACTATAATAAAAATTATCTTTAATAAGATTTTCGCAAATTTCTTAAAATGAAAACCAAAGACCTTTTTTAGTGATTATTAAAGAAAAATATTAAACATTCTAATCAAATAGTTTGATAAAAAGTTCAATTTAATTAATTAATGATATTTTTTTTAATAGTTTCCAATTTTTTATGTATTATTGCTAATTTCTAATGTTACAATCAGTTAGTAAATTTAATATATCCTTGGAATTTACTCACTTTGTTTGCTGGATTTCAATAATGGTAAATGAAATATTCTTTTGAAATTTGATCTCTAAAAATGTAGCTCCTACAACTATTAGGGATGAAACTACCCAACATGCAAAATCCCTGGAAACTGTTACTACTTGGCTGTAGAATGAATAATGGAGGATGGATTACTTATATAGGTTATTATTAAAAGTACTTATTTGTACCTATAATGAGTTAAATTTATAAAGTTCTTATACATATAAGGCAAATTTAACACCCAAAATGAGAAGTTTCTATAAAAACAAAATAACTAGCATGAAAATCAGAGGTTGCTAAATTTTGAACTCTGCATTATCTAACCATCAAAGAGTATCACAGGTTAATATATTTATTTTGTGAGGGGGGGGGGGGAATAGTATGTTGTGGTCACCACAAGACTTTCTTCTATATTTTCCTATACAAATTCACTAAGGGCAAATAATTTATTAAAACTATTATTTATTAAAATTATCTAACATGATGAATGCAAATGATTTTCATCTTAGAGAAAGCTAACACTAAATATCCAGAGAAAGTTTTATTGTCTATAAATAACATCTTAAAAATATGCTTTTATAATGAGTACATCTCACATATCACATTTTGTACAGTTATATGCCATACAAACTGAGATATAGCCTTCCCATTATCGAGGAAATTTCCAATGTAGCAGCGCCATCTATTGGTTGAAAGCATCCAATTTGAATCAGCATAATGTCTCATAATGGCCTTTGCACATGTCAAGTTTTGTTTGATTATACACAATAGAACCTGAGATATAGCCTTTCCTTAAATTGCAGAAAACACTGTGCAGCAGCGCTACCTGTTGAGTGGTTGACACTAAAAGTTGATAGATACTAATTTATGTCAAGGTGCATCTACATATAAATTTATATGCAATTTTGTGCAGTAGTTCCTGAAATAGTCTTCCCATAAATTGCAGAAATTGATGTATAGCAGCGCCACCTGTTGGCCGATAAACATTTACATTGAATCATCATAATGTCTCATAAAGACCTTAAAAATCAAGTTTTGTTCGATTATATGCAATAGAACCTGAGATATAGCCTCCTTTAAATTTCGGAAATCGCTGTATAGCAGCGCCACCTGTTGAGCGGTTTTCACCAAAAGTTGATAGGTACTAATTTAGGTCAAGGTGTATCGACATATAAATTTATATACAATTCTGAGCTGTAGTTCCAGAGATACAGTTGCCACAAAATTTTTATCACACATACACACACAGACAGACATTGTCTAAAAATGGTCAAATCATGTTCTAGACCTCTCAAAACGTGTAAATCCATCGAAAACCGGAAGTCGAAAATTTTTACGAATCCAGTACTTTCTTCTATTAAATATAGAAGAAAGTAAAAAGGAAACTGTAAGAATCGAAATACTCTATTATTTTGCTGCTAAGATTAAAATCACATTGTTTTTAAAGCTAAATTTCCAAATAATTATCTATTCCGTCATTAATCGATAAAATTTGAGTTATTTTTATAGTTTAATCTCAAAATATGCAGTAATTTTGCAGCCGATTTCGGAAATACAGGATCATTTCGATTTCACAGCTAACTTTCGAAAATTTACGTTTAATTGCAACTATTTATGAAATACTTTATTATTCCGATGTTAATAAAATCCGTACTTTTATAAAAAGCTGACTTTCTAAATTCACAATATTTTTTTTAGCCGATAGCGGAAGTATTTAATCATTTTGCCGTTAATTATCAAAATTTATGTTTAATAGCAATACCTAAGATAGGCTTTAATTTTACGCTAATCGATGTAATTAGTTTTTTCTTTTTTTTATGATTTGTGATATTTGTAATAATTTTGTGACTAATTACCGAAATGCGAGAGCATTTTTACACAAATTTCAAAATATCATTAAAATAAATGAACTTTTGTTATTGTCACGTCACAGATAAAAAGAATATCCTTGTCTGTGGTTATCGTGTAAAGAAAAACCAAAGCACTGCACAATCTAGATTTCCTTTTCATTCCCCCTTCTTTCAGCTTTTGATTCTAATTGATTGTGGTTTTTCATCTAATGTAAACAAACACTTCTCTTTCCTGAGTCATTTTTTTTTTTTTTTTTTTTTTACTAATTTATGAGATTGAACTTAACGATGATTTTTGTGGTTCTTCAGCTAGATCATAAAAGTAATTAGATTTGCTATTTTCATTAACGTGATTTTAAAGATTAAAAAAAGAAAAAAAAAAAAAAAAAAACATGATTTATGATGCAAAAGGATTATTGGAATATAAGAAAAGAGCAATATCTTCCATATTTTCCCGTTCTTTTTTTGCTAACACCGGGGAGGCACCGGTCTGTTCCCCACCCCACCCTTATAGCCTGCAGGCTGCAGGGTCATTTAAAGAAGTTCGACGGCAACTATGTTTATGCTGATAAATAGTTTATACACCTGCTAAGTGTCAACTCGCTTTTGCTATACACACAGAAAAGTGAAAAGCTTCTAGAAAGAAAATTTGTATTAATAAAGCACTAAGAATATTTAAAAAGGAGAAAAAATGCGCTATTTTGGGTCGTGGTGGTTAAATTTGGGAGCAAGAAGGGCGCGATTTTCGGGCATAAAGGGTGCGTTTTTTGGGCAAGGAGGGCGCATTTTTGTACTTTAAAGGGCAGTTAGGGCGCTCATAAAAATTTAAAGGGCAGGCAGGGCGCGACTCCCTTCTCAAAGGCTCAAAGGGGAACCCTGCTAATAATATAACCACATCAGTTCAGATTTCACTTTCAAAAGAGCTCCAGGAAATATTAAGTGTTTTTCCGTTCCTATCATTATTCCTCAAAAATCCTAATAAAACAATAAATACCAAAACCAAAATAAACCGTTTTTCTATAATCTCCTTTTTCTTTCTATTCTTTTTGCTGCCCGTGAGCATGGTTTTTATTTGCTATATTCAATATTATGTTAATAAACCATAGTATATATAATTTTTATTTTTATTATATATCTTTTTTTTTCAGTCTTTTAATCTCTTTATGATAATTATTTATGATAATCTTTATCTTTATGATAATTCTAATTTAGGGTTCAACTATTTTGGCTAAGAAAGTGTCCTGCGGATTCTCTTCGTTGTGAATTTTCCTCACGGACGTGACAATGAACATGCTAGATTACATCACAGTGTGTGGGTAAAAAAATTGCCAGTACCTTGTGCTTAAATTTCAGGTGTGTTATAAATAAATACGTACTTGAATTTTCAAAGTGGGTGTTATGATTTTACAGCACGTTGTGTTCTATTTGTTTTTTTCTTTTCTTTCTTTACTTATTTTAATCTGTATATGTTTTAATTTTTATCTCTTTTAAAGTTATATTTGTTTTAATTTTTTTCATCTTTTTTTTTCTGTCAATATAAGTTTGAAGATGTTATGCATTTGTAATATGAAATATAATAGCTTTCCATAAATTCTATTTTATAAATGAATGTTAGAATTGTAATACAGTAATGATTTCTTTTCAAAATAAAAATATTTAACCATTTAAATAAAAATAAAAAAGTTTTATTAACAACTTATTACGCTGTTACCATTTAAAAAAAAAAAGATATGCAACACTTTTTAATTCACTAAAGAAATATTAAATTTAGACAAATCAGAATTTTAAGAAGTACTTCAAATAATTAAAACTGCTTTACTATTTTTTAGAATGCATGAAAATTAAAATGACAGTTTCCAATGCTTTATTAAACTGTATTTTGCGGCATACATATATCTGTACAAGTTTAGCAAATATATTAATTTTACAATAATAATTAAAAAAACCCTTTATTACCACATTTAATGTGATAAACTACAACGAAATGATCTGAAAAAGCGAACAAAATAAAAAAATATATATAGGGTGGAATGTGCTTTACGGTACTGCTTGGCGACTTGTTTCCGATTGCAGATAAAGATGCCAACCTTGGTAACCACGGTGTTTATGTGCCACTGAACAATCGATGTTAGAAATGGGGTAACCTCACCATGATGTTTTGAAACTGTATGATTTTTGTTGCCAAACGAAATTTCATACGTTTTAAAGATTCATGGAGTTTGTGTGAGACGTATTTAGTGATATTTTTTTTGTTTTTATGTACGCGTTACTGATTGATGCAAAACGAAATTTCGTACTTTTTAAAGATTCATGAAGTTTGTGTGAGACGTATTTAGTGATATTTTTTTTGTTTTTTATGTACGCGTTACTGATCGATGTGAAACGAAATTCCGTATGTTTTAAAGATTCAAGCAGAATGTGGGTGAGGTATCTAGTGATATTTTATTTATTTATTTTTTTTTTTGGTTTTCATGTACGCGGAGCGTACAGATGTGCATATTACTGGTCGCTGCGAGACAAAATTTCATGCATTTTAAAGATTCTTGCAGAATACGGGTGAGGTATCCAGTGATATATATGTATATATATATTTTTTTTTTTTCATGTACGCGGAGCGTACAGATGTGCATATTACTGGTCGCTGCAAAACGAAACTTCATGCATTTTAAAGATTCATTCAGAATGCGGGTGAGGTATCCACCCCAACAACACACACTTGTAAACAAGACATCCTGGAGATGTCCACAGGATGTCCTTATGTCCATAAGACATCCAGAGGACATCATTTAGAAAAGGTGTCTTTTTAGCGCAGCAATTTTTTTTTTTTTCCATGTACGCGGAGCATATAGACATGCATATTACTGGTCCCTGCAAAATGAAATTTCATGCTTAATCAAATAAATCCCTTTATTTTGCTTCGTTACTCACGTCATAAAGTTTTTTTGCCGCAGGGCCCTCTGCGTCCTTGGTGCCTCCCGCTTGTAGTGGACGCACATGAGTGACAAAGCAAAATAAAGGGATTTATTTAATTTTACTGATTGCTGCAAAACAAAATTTCATGCTTAATTAAATGTACATTTCCGCTTAAATGTACCTCCCGCTTGTAGTGGACGGTCCACTACAAGCGGGAGGCACTGAGGATGTGGAGGGCCCTCCGCCGAAAAAGCTTTCTGCCATGAGTAACAAAGCAAAATTTCGGGGGCACAATTCATTAAAGCGGTACTGACAACAGCCTAAAATGTATTCAACCAACTACATGTAGTTAAATTGAAGGATTATGATTTTTTTTTTTTTTCTTTTTGCCTTTTTAAAACATTATGATGTAAAAGAAGTGTTATTATTTAAAAAATATTTTTCGGGTGGGCCCACTATTTTATAAAGTGGTTTTTTTTTTTAATTTACTGTAAGTGCATTCAATAACTTTTACTACAGACGCAAAAATTATAATAATAATTACTATTATTTATATTATAATCAGGGGTCGATCCAGGCAAAATTTGGGTCCCTTTTGCTGCTCCTTCACAAAATTCCACATAGTAAAAAGGGACCCTTCACAAAATTCAAATTTATAAAATGAGTCCCTTCACAAGATTTTGTTTTATAAAAATGATCCTTTTATTAAATGTTTTCATATTTGCAGTATTATTTTTAATTACTGCCTTAATTTGGCTCAATGAAACTCTATTAACTTGATATTAAACATTACATAAAGTGATTGTAAAAACGGAAGATTTTACACAATATTTTACTTTTTCACAAAAATATTTTATATTTCACAAAAATATTTTGTTTTTCACAAAAAACGGACCTGGATCGACTCCTGATAATAGTTACTGTCATTACCAGACCAGGACCTGAATTTTCATAACATTGTGCTTTTTCTATGATGCATGAGAGCGTCATTGAGAAATTTTCTTCTAAAAAATGGTGTCAGTTTATAGCAGAAAAGTGAGAAAAAAATTCTGGATTTGGTCAGGTTTTTTTTTTTTTTTTTTTTTTCTCTTTGCATTCAGCACCGGCTTCCTCTGCATCGATCGAGAGATTTTTCTCAACTTTTGGATTAGTTTGAAGTAAGCTACGCAGTCGTGTAGGGGTTGACAAAGCAGCAAAACTCATAAAAGTATGTCATCATTTATGATCAAAATCAAACTATGCACTTCCCTCAGAAGTCCAGACTGACTAAATTTTTCATTCAGTAATATGATATTTTTTTATGCGTTCCTATTCTGTTAGTGCTAAAATAAGAAAATCAGTATTCATTCGGCAATATCTGATATTTTTTATGTTTTACCTGATAAAATAAATGTGATTATGATACATGAAGTTTTTAGTCTTTCAAACAAAAATGTTTATATTGACAAATTATATTTAATAATGTGTGTACTGTGTATATGTAATAATTAAGTATAACAGCTTTTTTAATAATTTGAAAGAAATCTAATTGCAGTTGCATAGTATTAGCATAGGAAATAATGCTCGTGATCAGTAGCTATGAATCGCTGGAATTTAAAATTAGGATTAAGTTTTTTCCTGTGATCACATTTAAAACTAACTAATTTAGGTAGAACATTTAAAATGAAATCAAGATTTAAAAGTTTCCTGAAAAAACCCAATAATTCATCTAAAACCCAGGTTTTAGATGGTGGGCCCAGGTAGGGTGGTCTTTTAAAAGAAAAAAAAAAAAAAAATGTTTTTTCAAACCCTAGGTCATTAACACTTGAAAAGTGTCATCCGTCTTATTTACAGGGGTTTTAGCTGTCTTTTAATTGATTACCACTTTCTTCAATAGAAATCTACATGTTTTTCAATCAATGAAAATTACTGCATAAAAACTGAATATTATAATTACTGAAGTGTACAATTAAAACTGCTAAAAAGCCCTTTTTTTTTTGTACATATTTTTAGAATGACCTTGAAATGATAAATCATATTCAGGTCCATTTTGGCATGATTCTCAAGAAAATGATTTATTGACTTGTGCACATTTACATACATTGCATTTATAAACAGCTAAGCTTAAAAAATATTTTTTTTTTTAAACTATGGAGAAAAGAATTTCACAAAAGCATCATCTTTTCTTTATAGCTTCATTTGCACCTTTGAAATATTGCTTTTGTGCATGTTGTTTAGTATCTGAAATTTGATTACACATTAATAATAAATAAAATAAAATCCTCGTAATGCTGTAAATTTACCTTGAGTAATTTCCTTTTTAACACGCTTTTATTAGCCTCACCTGTATATATGTTTATATGCATGTTTGTAACCGCTCTGGGAGCAAACAAAAAATCTATATTGTAAAAAAAGTCTTTCCCTACATGAACGCTGTGGCTATCAGGTAAAGCTCCGTGCTACGAACCTAAAGGCCTAGCGTTCGAGCCCAGTCAGGGGAAATTTTTTTAAAAATGGTGTTTGTTGAATTCTAAATTATTTTAATGAAAGATTTAAATGTATGTAAATATTAGGGTGTGTCGCTCACACGATTTTGTCTTACCCTGCATTTTAATACTAAGATAGATATTGTGTGCTTTTTAGTTCACATTTCTATAAAAGCGTGTTCTTTAATTTTTAAAACTATAATATTATTTATCTTATGTATCTGAATAGATTCGTGTGCTTTGTAAATCAATTAATTACGCTAATCATATCTTAAAGAAAAAAAAAATAATAATAATAAGGTTTTGTGGATTTTAATAACATGTAAGATTTTATGTTATATGCAGTCTAAAGATATAAAAATATTTAGAAATATTTATTTAGTGACTTGTCCAACAAATATTATGTGAGAAATGCCTAGCTGGTTGTCAGCCTGGGTAGCTCAGTGGTAGAGCATCCGTGCGTTAAGCGGAGGTGCCCGGGTTCAATTCCCGGCTCTGGTATTTTTCACATAGTTGGTAAATAAAAATATCAGCCTTTACACTCCAATTTACTTAAAATGAATATAAAAATATACCGTTCATAGATTGTAATTCATTAGAAGTTTCTTTGTGTATTCCTGTATACAAACTGCACTATTTATACCATTTCAATAATGAAGATACTATGAAAACTGATCACTTTCATGGTATTCTGAAGTTATCTACTCAAATTGCAACTCATACAAAGGCAAATAGACGAAACGAAGTCATAATCAGTTTTGAAATTTATTGAAAAGTGTTCAAAGCATACAATACGACTGAAAATGTACTTTTAGTAATTTGTGATTCAATCCAATCCAAGTTCTAATGTTTAGAGTTTATTTTTGTTATATAAAAAATTCAGAAAAAGACCTTACGTATTTCATTTATTTTTGTGAAAACTTTATTATTGTGTAACATTTTCCACTTTAGCGGTCACTTATATATAATGTCAGATATTGATTTAACAGTGTTTCTATACATATAATAAAATAAGATGTTTGTGTGTGTGTCATTGTGTATGTATTTCCAGAGCTTTTTAGGAAAACGGCTGATGGCTGAGCTACAAAAATTTGCATGGTGGTTCGTAATGACCTCTCCTGATGCACCTCGAAGCCCGATTTTCGAATTTTGTTTTAGTTTTCTTTTAATTAATTAAAATGTTAAAATAAAAACCTTCTAATTACTGATAAATTGGCTATTTAATTTTAATCCTTAATTTAATTGTTGCCAAAAAAAATTATCATTATTTTTTCGACAGAACAAAAAAACGTGAACAATAAAAATTACATTTATTTAAAATATTTAATTTTATTCCTTAATTTAATTGTTGCCAAAAAAATTATCATTATTTTTTCGACAGAAAAAAAAAAAAAAAAACGTGAACAATAAAAATTACATTTATTTAAAATGAGGAAAGTAAATTAAAAAAAATTAGAAATATCAGTTGTATCGTTACAAATAAGATACCAAATGAAAGATGCAATTTTTGTGAATCCAACGGATTAAACAGCTTATCGATCGGACAATTAGATTTTTTAAACTAATGTATGTATTTTAGGTGGCAAGAGAAGGAGATTGTATGGAAACCGTTTGGAAATTTTTTTTAAATGTGCTACTAATTAAGTCACATGTTTTTTTAAAAGTGGGATTAAAAATTGCAGTTTTGAATTTTTTTTAAATTTTCTTTCACAAACACAAACATATAGTATACAGCCTGTACAACACTAGACCAAATTGAAGTTCAAATTTCATCAATATTTAAATAAATAAATGAAAATAAAAATATGTTTAATGGGAAATATATAACCATTAAAAGTTTAGTTGTCTAAAATATGGCAGAAATAGCGCTCATAGCATATTGTTACAAGGTATTAAGTCTTATTTTTACAAGGGATTAAATCTAAAATGGTGACAAAAATTCAAAAGTCGCCAGAGAGCTATATTAAGGCGGTACTATGATCATGCTTACAAACCATGAATACTAATAACCACAAAAAATTAATTGTCTCATGCAACAGACGTAGCCGGTCATAGCATATTATAATATTTAGGGTGATATTGTTATCATTTTTATGGTTGATCGGGGATAAACAAAATAAACATAGGAAATAACGTAAAAGCAAATATTATGTGCACCACGTATAGTGTTGTTCATATGTAACTGGGATTCAAATATAAAGGGGATACTTCATTTTTTTTCGATACTATCTATTTCGAAACTGTTATCTAATAAGGACTTAATGGAAGCCTATTGGTAAACCATTGTCTCAGGTAATAGGGACAAGCGCCCGAGTTTTAGCGGATGACCAAATCGCTACCGAAGGCAGCAGGGATCCGAAGCGAGCTTTTGAGCAATTTTAGTATTTTATTTTATTTTTATAAAGTTATATAGAAAAGAGTTTCCTTTAAATTTAGTGACCAGCGAAGCGGGCAAAGCCTGCTAGTTATTAAATAAAGTGTAAAGAATAGTTTGAAATAATACTGAAAAGTTGAAAAATTTTATTAAAGGATAATCTTTTTATAAAGTTAAATTTTGTGAAAGAGCTGAAAAGCTGTTTCACAAAAGCCTAGAAATAGGAATTTGAATTTTGTGAAGGGGCTGCAAAAAGATCAGAATTTTTTCCTCTATAAGCTCTTGCATAATGAACTTGAATAACAGATATCAGTTTGTAACAATATTTACAAAAATTAGAGCGTAGACAGACAGACAAATTGAAGTCGTAAGCATTTTCAACTTCTTTAGAAAACTGTAAAAAGTAAAATATGTTTTAAAGTACTACCACTTTGGTAAAATACATTTAAGGTTAAATGATTTAAAAGGAAAATACAGTTTAAAAATGTATAATTTATAAAAAAAAAAAAAAAAAAAAAGCACAAAATTTCTTTTTTTGCTTTACAAACAATGTATTGAAGTATTCTAAATTATATAATTATGTCTTTTTTGGTGTTAAGAAAATTATTTTTTAATTATTTATTTCCAAAACCAGCTTTCCGATACCTAAAAATAAAAATTTGCATAAAATATGAAATTTAGCAAATGATGCATCACTTTTGTGAAAAGAAAAATGTATTGCATAAAATATGTTTCTGTAATGATATATATATATATGTATATTTCTTGTTCTTTTCAGTAATTTTTTTATTAGATTTCATGGGACTACATCCTCTGAGCTTATAATTTTTTACTTAAGTGAAAATTCATTTCAAGAAGAGGCTGTTGATTGACAGATAAGAAAAAAGGGTTTATTGCTATAGTAACTGAAGAAAGGGGGGGGGGGTGGAAAAGCAAGTGTCAGCTGCAGGGCCATAGCGACCTCCCCCCGTACCCCCCGGTGGGAGGGGGCCTCACAATTCGATTATTAAAGATTGAAGCAAATAGTAAAATTCATTGTATTTTTGAAGAAAAAAAAATATATATATATATGTTCGTTCAAATTTTCTTCAAATATTTTTTTCAAGTTTTTAAAAAGCACCAAATCTTTTTCCTTTTATGGCAGAGAAAGTATTTTTTGGGTCGAATTTTTGAAACTGAGATTTTTATATTTACACATTTAGAGCCCAACTGATTCCGAAAAGACTTTTAGTGTTTGGTCTCTGTGTCTGTCTGTGTATCTGTTATCACCAAACCCAAGAACTATAAGTAGGAAGTTCAAACCCAGAATTATAAATCTGTTCATATGGAAACGCTACTTTAAATTTTCGGTTAAATTTAAACTACTATAATTTGTCTACAGGAGCATTAAAGAGAATTCAGATGTCATCCATGCATTAAATTGAAACGCATAATATATAGAGAAAAATACTCAAACACTTTATTATAATTTTCTGTTTTGCTTGTTTAAGACTTCGCCTACTTTAATTTATTTATACAACTGTTTATTACCCAATGTTCGGAAGACACGTAGAGTCACTCCATATATATATATATATATATTGGTGTGTGTGTGTGGGGGGGGGGTAGCCACTTCTAATAAGTTTTTTTCAAGTAACTATTGAGATTTCATATTTATTGTAATGATTCTAAAGCTCCCCATTAATAATTTAATGGGAAAAATTACATATGCCTTAATTAACCATACTTGCCAACATCCTAATTAATATTCTGTAGTGTTATTAGTACCGCCCTTTCTTTCACACCAGTAATTTTTTAGAGTTATATTCTTCAAATGCAATTACGATTAAATACTTTAAAAAGATACTGGTGTGAAAAACAAGGCGGGACTAAGAATACTACGGAATATTAATTAGTGTGTTGGCAAGTATAATTAACTCTAAGGAGAGATGTTCTCTATATTGGGGCTGAGTTCTGGCCAGTTCATCACACTATTTTGAGATCTAAGCCTTTCTTTTGTACAATGGGAAGTGTTATTCACACATTGTCCTGCTGAAAGGTCCAGTTGGGACCACCTAAAGCCAATCGACAAAAAATTCTCACTCAGAGTTTCCTAATACTTCTTTAAATTTTGTCTGCCATTTAGGAAGCAAAGAGACGTTTGTTCATGGTAACCAACAGCATCCCATACCATTGAGCGAGCCACTACCTTGTTGCCTGCTGAATGTGTTCTTCTGATCTTTCGCCAGGTCACGACAGTAGAATTAGAACTCATCTGGACCATCCAAGTTCCATTTTTTTTCATTAGAGAAAATAACACTAATACACTCGTCACGATAATACAATTATACATACGATAATACATTAATACATGTGCTGTTTTGCCCACTGAAGTCTTGCTTGTTTGTGACACTGTTTCACGTTTCAGAAAAGGCATACGAGCTGCTGTTTGTTTTTGATGAATCCTGATTCAGTTATTTGTGTGCGTGTCATGTTAATCCAAATCAATTTTTTATCTGATTACGAGACTGAGTTAGAGCCATTCTTTTAATTCTGGTATCCTTACATTCTCGGCGATCCTGAGCGATACACAATTGTGAATTGCTCTCTATGTTACAAAACATTATAAATACCACATTTGGACCGATTTTAAAATAAGTGAAATTTGCAAAACAGATTTATCTTCCGTTTTCAGTTTCCACACTTTCACAACAACTTCAGGTGAGATCTGTAGCGAATTCGTCATTTTTCTAACTCATACATCTGTAAGTCTTATCTCCTATATTTTATAGTCTATTAGATAAGACTCATCAATCCTCCACCAATAACGTTTAAAGAGGTATTTGCATAAAACCTCATTTGTGCTTAAACTTTTGTGACATCGTATTTTTGATTTTTTGAAAATCCATTATTTTCCTCTCAATTAATTGTTTCCGAATTTGAAGCATGAATGTGTAATCCAATTGTTTAGATGCAGTAAAACTATCGAAGAATTCAGGTGCATATTTTTCATTTTATTTAAAAGATTACAGGGGTGAAACTTTTCAGGGGCTACCCCTGAATTCAGGGTTTTTTAAGATTTTAATCGCTCTGAATTTCATGACAAATTGTTTTGTTTTCATAGAAATTTCTGATTTTGATTGTTTAATTTGCCTTATAATGTTTAAAGAACTCTGCCAATATCACTTATTATATCATTAATAAATCTACCTTATCTACATGCAAGTAGCAGTTTTCAGGGTTTTAACATTTTAGGAAGTTTCACTCCTGAGATCAGCTTGTGCTTAAACTTTTGTGCCGCACTGTAATGATTGCCGCAGTATTTAATTTCATGCATTTATTCTGTATGCTTACATATTTTATTATTTAAATTGTTTATTTGTGATTAATTCTAATTTTATAATTTTGAACTCAAATTTTCATTAAAAGTATTTTATAAGGATTTGGTTTGTTTTTAATATACTACTACTAATGTATTTAGTGATTGTTTTGTTTGCCAAAAAATGCACCCTCTTACTGTGAGTGATCAAATTATTAGATTATTTCTTTTTTTTTACACTTTTTCGATTTTCTAAAAAAAAAAAAAAAAATACTGGACGAAATGGTCTGGAACTTCAGTCATGCAAAGAACATTTAAAAAAACATTTCCCACTATCGATTTAGTCCATGTTTCAATTAGGGGACCAACCACAAATTGGAGAAAAGTGCAAATACTTTAAATCACCCTGTATTATAAAAAGCTGCAAATGACTTGCAACTTTAACACATTGTTGCACATTGTACTATGTACTTTTTTTTTTTTTGTAATTGTATAATTTAGACTGGTAAAAAATAATTTCCAAAAATTATTAATTTTTTTAGCAAGTGTTTTGCTTATAACTAAAACGCATTTCTATAAAATTTTACAAAATTTGCAGAAAAATTGACAAAACATTAGAGAAATATTATTCTGAAATATAAAATTCCCATGTTTAATATTCACTGTGATATGAGCATTTACAGTAAATATGTGTGTATATATTATATATATATATATATATATATTTTTAACTACACATATATGAAAGAGAAAAATTTTTTTTATTACATAGGTTAAAAGCTAGATATATTGGGCAACTTTTATCAAAAGTTCATTTGAATAGAGTAAAAATTAAACAAATTTTTGGCAAAAGAACGAACTAGATTTTAAGTATTTTCCAGATTTGAAATTTCATAAGGGGTTTTTCCCATGCTGTGTAATTAATTTGAAGATCCAATTATTTCAACCACATTGCAATGGTTCTTTTTTGTGAAAAATACCTTATAACCTCACAAATCTTGGAAAATAAATAAAAATATGTTAGAGTTGTGCCTGTAAGGGGTTTTTCACAAAAAATAACTTTTGCAATATGGTTGAAATAATTGGATCTTCAAATTAATTATGCGGCATGTGTAAAACCCCTTATGAAATTTCAAATCTGGAAAATACTTAAAATCTAGTTCGTTCTTTTGCCAACAATTTGTTTAATTTTTACTCTACTCAAATAAACTTTTGGCAAAAGTTGCCCAATATATTTAGCTTTCAACCTATGTAATGAAATATTTTCTATCTGCGCATGCATGCACAGTAAACAGAATATTTGCTGTAAATGCTGATATCTCAGTGAATATTAAACGTGTGAATTTTATGTGTCAGAATAATATTTCTCTAACGTTTTGTCAATTATGGAAATCCATTCTAGTTATGAGCAAAAGACTTGCCAAAAATATTAATAATTTTTGAAAATAAAAGATATGTCTGCCTAAATAATTGTGCAATTACAAAAAAAAAAAAAAAAAAAAAAAAAAAAAAATGTACAGATATTGTACATGTGCAACAATATGTTAAAGTTACAAACCCTTTGCAGCTTTTTGTAATACAGGGGGATCTGAAGTATTTGTACTTTTCTTCAATTTGTGGTTGGTACCCTCATTGAACTATGGACTCAATCGACAGTAGAAAATGTGAGTTTTTAAATATTCAGTGCCTGTCTGAAGTTCCATACCATTTTTCTCCAGTACTTTTAGAGAGAGAAAAAAGGTCAAAACAAAAATAATTTGATCAGCCACTGGACATAAGTGGAGAAGGATTGCCAATTGTGGCATGATTACCATCATGGTGTCTAGTGAATGTTTGTAAAGGGATCCAAAGGGACATCTAAACTAGATTCTTCTCAAAATCAATAGTAAATTTTCTACAATTAATAAAATTTAAATTATAATGAAGCACTTTACACATAATTAATTAAACATAAAAAAAACCTTAATATGTACCTCATATTACATCATTAATATTTTCAGCTGGGCGCCCAGCTCTTTTCAAACGATCTTCATCTGTGCCGGATCTCTTAGAGTTGTGTATCCGGCACAGATGAAGATCGTTTGAAAAGAGCTGGGCACCCAGCTGAAAATATTAACGATGTAATATGAGGTACATATTAAGGTTTTTTTTATGTTTAATTAATTATAAGTAAATTTTCTGTTTTCTTATACACGCTTCTATTTATTTAATAATTCTTTTTTCTTCCCCTTCAAAAAAAAAAAAAAAAATATATATATATTATATATATACAGGGTGTTTATAAACTCCCGGACCCATTTTGATGTTTAATAACTCATAAAATAATAAAGATTAAAATTAATAACATAAATGGTTAGATAGACTCAAAAAGTTTCATGACCCTTGTCAATGAACTCAGCGAATCTCGTCGGCAAATGATTCAGAGATTCAATATCAAGTCGATAGTCAATTTCACGCCAGGTAGTGGCAATCATGTCGGCATCCACAGAGGCTATTGCCGTTGTAATTCTGACTTTTAGGTCATCCATGTTCGACACTCTCCTCCTGTAAACATTGTCCTTTACAAATCCCCAAAGGAAAAAGTCCAGCGGCGTTATATCAGGTGTTCTGGGTGGCCAAGGAATTGGTCCTCCTCGCCCAATCCAGATATTTAGACTGGAAAATGAAATTATCTGAAATTAACCACACGCACAGGCGATATTTACAAAAGTAAAGATATTCAAACCTGAAAAGAAAATATATGAGTTACTCCATGAATAAATGCCATAAGTTTGTTTATATCTTCATTATTTTATGAGTTATTAAACATCAAAATGGGTCCGGGACTTTATAAACACCCTGTATATCGTGTCACACTTGTTGAATTTTAGTTTTATTTATTTAATCTTGTCACAAAACTCTGTTTCCCTTTTATTTTCTGTACTCACATCAACTTTGTTTTCCTGACGAAGGGTTGTGATTTTATTTCAATCCAAAACCTATTATGAGTTTTTTAAAAAAATTTTTATTTTGTGATGATGTCTCACTGTTTTCTGTATTTTTACAGAAGATGTGGTGTATGTGGACTGGAGTTCAAGGAATTCATCCTCCTATTTGCAAAAAAGATGAATCCAACTTATTAAAGTGTTCTGCAGGTAGTTTCTTTTTGTTGTTTAGCTTATTGTTAATATTTCTTGATGACTCATTCAGTTACCATTCAGTTAATATCTTTAATGAGTTATTTTTTAATAATGGACTCTTCCCAGTTTCGTCTGCTCAATCATGTGATAGAGGGAAACGAATAATCAAATTCAATTAAATATTGTTCTTAAGAACAAAAATGTTAATATTTAATATAAAATAAAATAAAAGTAATATTGTGCATTTGTAAACAGTAGATTAGTTGTATTTGTAAAGTTAATAATTTTTTAAAAACACTTTATGTGTTTATTTATTTTCAACTGTAAGAATCGATTTTTGTATGTTCTCCCGTAACTGTTCCATTAACTGATCTGGCAATAAATAGTAGCTTGTTCTTGCGGAATGTTTATGTATTATAATTTGAAATTTTAAAATGTTTTCATGTAATTGAATTACATAAAGGTGTTACAACAAGTTAATTAACTTAGTGACTGGTCTAAATGGATTTAGGCAGTATGCTATTGCACTGTCACTGATTTAAGTACCAAAAATCAGAGTATTTAACGTGTTCTTCATGAACATCCATAACAAATGTAAACTAAATGATGATTGTAAATGCATACAGCAAACAAAAGTTGAGGAATAATGATATAAAATGGATTAAAAATGATGATGTATGAAAAAATAACACAGATTAAATACAATTGATTAAAAATAAGAATAGAAAATACGTTATTTCAGCAATCGCTCTAGATAAACAAGGCTTTGTCTGCTATCTGTTTTTCCTTTATCATGTGACCTCTGACATCAGGTGGGAAGAGCCCATTCGTTGTCCTTCATAATTTCCCCACAAAGCTCTTTTTATTCATTCACGTATTTCTGATGATAAATATAGGAATTTTAGATGATGCTCTGGCCGATCAAGTTCTTGAGGCGATAAAATGAATAAATTTTCTTCCACTTTAAGTGAGAAAAATGCATTTATGGACTGTGAAACAAGATTTTTTCTTGTAAAGAGAAATGAGGGAGATTTTTCTGAGACCCCATCTTTTAAAAGGTAAAATTAACGGTCACCACTGACCACATGGCGACTAAATTGGCGATTAAAAAATTATGGATTGGTCGCCACTTTTTGTGATCATTAAAAAAAAATTTCCATCATACAATGATTGGCGATTGTGATTTCTAATCTTTCTCCATGCACAGTATAAATGTCAATGTTCATTTTAAGCTCTCTTTATTATATTTTACAACCTATAAAGAAGTAGAATTGTTTAATATTTCTCACTTATAATTTTTTAGACCCCCCCCCCCTTTCCCTCTCCCTAATGATCAGTGATCACATGCCTTACAGAAGCTTTATAATTTTGAATCTTTCTCCATCCACAGCATAAATGTAAATATTCATTTTAAACTTGCTTTAATGGATTCTAGAATCTATAAAGAAGTAGTATTGTTTAATATTTCTCACTCATAATTTTTTGATGATGAGCTTGGATATAGGGCACCCATTGGCGATTCGTTATGCGGTGATGGGATTTTTTTTATGCTACACTTTTTTTACTTTATCTTTTCGTATCGAAACTACATTTTTGTGTGTTGAAACTTTGTTTTCGATCCGACCGATTGAGTTCGAGTGCGTTTATTATACAGGATTATACTTATACAATTCTTTTTCTTTACAGTAGAATGGGGTTTTAAAGGATTTTTTTTTTTTTTTTTTTTTTCTTCAGAGCGACATACTCCAAAACTATAAGTTTTAAACAAGAAATATTTTTAAGATTTGCTTTTTTTTTTTATCACCAAGAATGGGTTTTGTGAAAGTTCAGTGTTGCTGATTTTGTGAAAGTAGTGCATTGTCAAAAATTGACTTTGTGAAGGTGCACTAAATTCGTTCTGGATTAACCCTGAGTACTGGTCACTAATGAATTTTCCAATTTTGCCCTTTACTCTCTGTGCCTCCTATAGAAAGCTGTACAGGATATTGTAGATGAACCAAAGTCATTTAAAAAACTGAGATCAGGAGAATTACTAATTGAACTAAAAAATCTTAAAAAATGTGCTATGTTTACAAATATCCCTGTAACGATCAGTGCTCACAGAAATTTAAATACAGGCTCTTGAAAATCTCAAAGAGCAAAAAGTAATTGCAGTTCTCAGAATATCAATCACTCATTATAACAGAAAAAAAATTAAATAAAATACCCACTAAGCATTATCATAATTACTCTAGACTCACCTGAGCTCCCAAGCTCCATTAAAGCTTTATACCTAGAATGCCCAATACGAATATACCCAGCATTCTATGTATTCTAAATCCACAGTGCTGCTTTAGTTGCCAGAGATTTGATCATTCTAAACAATCTTGCCATGGAAATTTGACATGTGCCCATTGCAGTGCAGTGGACCATGACGATCAGAATTATGAAGCCTCTGTCTTGTGCATGAACTGCAAAATAAATCAACCAGCCTATTCAAAACCTTGTGAAAAATTCAAACTATCCAAACAAAAGAAAACATTTCTTACTTTGAAGCAAAACAATTGACTCCAGAACTCCAATAAAAGGAAAGTAATTTGCTACTATAATTTCAACTAAATCTCAAAAAACATACCAAACAATACCCACTTAAACTTAAACAGATAATCTTAAAGGCAACCAATCTGATGAAACTGTTAAAGACATCTCTGTTAATGTTCCAACTAAACCTAATCAGACTTCTTCTGCTTCACAATCATTTTCTTCTCAACGTACTTATACCATTTTAATTTCCAGTATGTTCCACGTACAAATATCTCTTTAAATAACGTCAACTTTTTGAGTTTAAATGATATTTGCTTGTGGTTTTAATATAAGCAGCTCGATACTTTTGACTATTAATTTATCCAAACAAAATTTCATTATAGATTGCCCATGCATAGTTAAAATTTATTTAGCCCAAATGTTTATATTTCATTATATATATTTTTGCATTCTGATTGCAGTATCCTGTGTTAAGTTTTCTGAAAATGGGTTTATATTGGATATCACACCTTGAGTTTTCCATTATACCTTCATGATAAATATATATATGCGTAGTTAAAATTTATTTAGCCCAAATGCTTATATTTCATTAGATATATTTTTGCATTCTGATTGCAGTATCCTGTGTTAAGTTTTCTGAAAATGGCTTTGTATTGGATATCGTACCTTGAGTTTTCCGTTATACCTTCATGATAAATATATACGGTAACATCATAAAAATTTGTAAAGATACTAAAAAGATATCTTGTAATCCCATGCTACAACCAGATTGCATACTTAACAGGGGGAAATTACAATTCTGTGAAAAAATGAATCTACTGACTATTTTGTTAGGCACTTCTCAGTAGTGAGAAATTTTTATATATTATGCCTGAAAGAGAATATAATCATATTTTCTATTTTCTGCTAGTAATATTTAAATAAATGTTTAAATTTATATATATATATATTTTTTTAACCATATTGTGTAAAATTATATGCTATTAAGCTATTAACTCTGTACTGATAAGTTGTTTCAAAGCCAAATATCTACTTCTGTTAAATTCTAAGGAAAATAGGAGAAAATCCAAAAGTAGGATATTTATGTTTGATCCCAAATCAAGCAATGTTATAAAAAGTAATATTTTTTCCTCAAAAGAAGTCAGAAAAAGTAGCATTGTATATTGTTACTATAGAGACCGCCCCCCTCCCCCTGCCTTGACCAACATGTTCTCCTGCACTGACATATGAAACCTATGTTCTGTATCTAACTAATGAAGTGCCTCCAGAATTTTAGACCTTTGAAAAAAAAATTTCTGAAAAGTACAATAAGCAGGTGACAAAATAATTTTTTTAAAAAGTTTTTTCATTTATCCAGGACAAAACTGCAATTTGAAAGGGAGACTATTTATGGCACAGTTGAAAATACGCAGTTTGAAAAACTTTGCATTCTTGTCTTGACCTCAAAAAATTAATAACAAGCTTAAAGGGGGGAAATCCAGTTTGGCTCACTTTTTAATTAACATAGCTGTAAGGCATTTTAATTTAATTAATTGTCTGGAAACTAACTACAGAAATTTGATGTTGAGTCAAAGTTGGTTTTCAAGTGTTATGGTAGCAACTCAAAAAAATTAAGTAAATAAAGCATAAGCGTAGGTTAATCCAAAAGAAATTTAGCTCTACTTTGTGGCATTTTCACAAATTTATCTTTTGAAATAGAGGCACCTTCACAAATTCAATTCTTGGCAATACAGCTGCACACTGAAAATTTCTATGAATTTTGCTGCATCGAACACATGATGAACATGGGCATTTACTGGAGACAATGGTAAATATCTAACTGAACACCTTACATATTAGAATTGGCTCGCCTCAGATATGTAATTGTTTTACAAGTGTTCCATTTTTTTTATTGTATTTTAAAAATAACTACTTTGTGCATTTGTTAATTATTTGGAAGCATTATTACTTATCACAAACTTACTTGATTTTTTTCACAAATGATTTTATAAATTTACAAATTAAGGAACTTGATGCTTCTGATTTGCAACATTATTTTAAATTCTGAAATTTTTGATTATCACTTTACTAAATAAATAAAAAGTAGCACTTTCTGCTCTGCTTCTAGAAAACAACTGCTGGCACATTGTAGAAAACCATTTTTGGGTTTATCCCAAAACTAAATATTAATTGTAGTAAATCAACTTATCTGTCTAACTTACTCCTGTGATTCTTTTTGCTGAAACTTCAAAGGTGCTCTTGTAAAGCAAAATCAAACTCAGCCAACAACTGGGTTTAGTTTTAAAAAACTCCCATTATTAAATTCATGAACTTAGAGGCAACTTGAAATCCCAAACAGCTAATTCTTAAAATTTTAATGATTGAAGAGGGGGGGGGGGAGAAGAAAGAAGTGTATTTTACAGTAACACATTTTTATTTCAGTTATAGGGGGGAAATATACATGCATATATATATATATATATAATAAAGATAATCTATTAAGCATAGTAGAAGCCAAGCAACAGATACAAGATCACTGAAACACCAATGACCAATAAGATTTAAAAAAAAAAAAAATATCATCAGTGGATGAAATACACTAATGTAAAGAAACCAGATCTATTAATTAACAGCCTTCAAAACAAACGAATCAATAAAGTAAAACAACAAATCTTAACTTAAAACCATAAACTTATCAAAATTAGTGAAAAAACAACCCAAGAAACACAAGATAGGAAGAAGGAGGCAGGCGGCAAGACTTGTGACTTGCCTGTGGGGTTACACTAGTTTTACGCCGGCAACACTCCCCCAGCCTGCCACAACCAGAACAGGAACCATATGGATTTAAAAAAGCAAAATTTCAAAGCAGATGAATACCAATGAAACCACGTAGCAACAATGAAATTCACCGATTGATCACATTGTGTTTAACAGTATAATTAGAATATTAAATATAGTTGACAACTCAAAAAGGAAGAATCTGAAATTTTATTGGAAAAAGAAAGTTTGCATAGTAATACAAAGCAAATGCAACAAGCCTTCTACTTTTTTTTTTTTTTTTTTTTTTTAATTTAATTTCACAATCCCATCCAACCATCCAGCCTTACAACACCACCCCACCTCCGTTATCAAACATCTGCCCTCCCAACCGCCACCTTTTTTATTGTCTTTTATTATTTTATAATTTTTTTATTGATATACACAAAAGTGTACACAGCTTTTTTTTTTTTTTTTTTTTGTATTGACAGACATGGTTAAGGATATAAAATAGTAAATACAAAGTTTTTAGGAAAACCCATTTTAGCAGTGGCTGTGATCAGTTTATTAATATTCTTGTTTTTAAACTTTGCAGAGCATAAATTATTAATTTGAAATAAATGGTTAATGATGATGTTTCTAAATACCGAAAGATGCAGACATGAATTAAAATGTGTAAATAAGTTTACATTAAAACTAAAATCTTGCCGTTTGTCATAGATATCTGTGTAAAGTTTATTACCATCGATGATTATTTTGAGATCTAAAAAGTTAATTGATTGATTAGTTAGAGTATTTTGAGTTAGCTTTAAATTAGGTGGATAATTGAAGGAAAAGCCATTTAGTGAGTTCTTGTTGAGACAATAATATCATCGATGTAACGATAAAATCGAACATCATCATTGCAAATTTGCTTTTCATAATAATAAAGATAGAGATCTGCCTGGAGCTACAACCTCCTTGTGGGATGCCTAATTTTTGCAAATAGGTATCGTTGTTGTGGAAGATATAATTATTATGGATAACAAAGTTAAGAAGTGTTTTAAATTTTTCTGCTTTAAAATTGTAAGGCAGATTAATTTGAGCTTTATATTCTTGAAAAAGACTGTATATGATATTGCTAAGATCTGATAACTCAATATTATTGAAAAGATCTTGAAAGTCAAAAGTCATAATATTGTCTATTGAATCGAGCAATTTGATGTATTAATTAGTTATTGAATTAATTGAAAGCTATTTTTAAGACTGTGTAAATTATCAACTTTGCAAGTACATTTGTAAATTTGTTTTAGAATATCCAGTAGAGCTTTATTAGCATTGTTGTTATAAGTGTTACACCCAACAGTGACAGTGCGAAATTTAATTGGAGATTTGTGAAACTTAGGTATGAGAACTATATAAGGATAATTAAAGTTATTGAAGGGAAGTTGAAGTAGTTTATAGTAATTATGTATTTTTCGGTTATTAATAATAAGGTTATTATTAGTTAAACTGAAGATGTTACTATTAGTGACTGAAGAGTTTAAAATAGAGAGTTAGTAGGATTTACAAATAATGGCATAATTATTAGGTGATTTGTCAACATAAGTGATCACAAAGTTATCCTGTAGTGATTTGATTGAGTTAAGAAGTACAGATTTTTTAAATAACACCAGATTTGAAGAATTGATAAATAATGCATTTTTAATTTTTTGTAACACTATAACTTTCCATTGAGTGAAGTAGGCAATAGATTTATTATGAGTAATAGATATTTTATAAATAAATAAATCTAGGTCATAATAAAACTGTTGAAAGATTTGTGGAATGCTAGTTTTAACTGGAAGTCTAAATTTGGTGCCAAATTTCATGAATTTTTTTAATTGATAATTATCAATAATATTGAGATTACCAGTGATAATGTGTCCATGGTCTCTAACAATAAATTTTGAGAAAGAAGGATCATTGCATTTACAGGTTACAGTGTTAGTAAAAGAGGTAGACTTAGATACAGAATTGTAATTGAATATCTTTCTGCCAAGAGGAAGAGGATATTTGAAGGTACAAGATAGATTTAAATCTTTAATCGGAAACAAACATTCCTTGTCATTAATGATAGACGTAATGTTAATACTGTTCAATATTTGATTTGTAAAAGTCACAATTAATTGAGTATTTGTTTTAAATTTGTTGGGCTTTTTATTAATTTTTAAATTAAATTGTTTGATTTTGTACATTATAATATAAAAATTGTCTGAAAAATGTTTATTATAGGATTGGCTTTGAAAGACATTCAGAAAGTTTACTAAGTATTTCTTTTTGATTGCAAAAATAAATTTTCGAATAATTAACCAGTTATAGTTAGACAAGTAATTAGTCTGTAGATCTGAAATGAGTTTAATAATGGCACTTTTAGAAAAGATTAAATCTGTTTTTTTACTACCTCGTTTAGTTCTAGAAGTTTTATTGTTAATTTTGTGATTGAGTTGTGCATAAATAGTAGAATAATCATGTAGAGGGTTGATGTTCGAATATGCTTTAATAGTTTTATTAAAGTATTCAGAATTTAGGCCATATGGATAAATTGTATTGTAATATTGCATAAATTTTGATTCAAGAAATAGACGCTCACTTTTATTTTTCTGAATTTTGACAATCTCTATGGTACATGAATTAAAATTATGTGATTTAAAGTGTTGTAATTCTATAGTTGATTTAGAAGGTGCAGCTGAAGATGAAAGTTTTTTAGAATCTGATCGATGCTGATTAATACGTAGATGTAGAGGAGTGGAAGTTTCACCAATATAACTTAGTTTACAAAGACCACAACTGATTTTATAAATAACATTGTATGCCTGACAAAATGGAACCAAAGAGTGATTATTATTCAATTGTGTGTGAGAGGCCATTGGGCAAGTTTTACATCTTTTAGAACCGCATGCTCTAAATTGAAGTAAAGGAGGAGGAGATGATAGGTAACTGGATGTCGATCCAAGGATATCCCTATAAATATCCTTGTACCGGGCACAATACTGTTGTGAAGCTAAGTATTTTTTGCCAGGATCTAAAAATTTACTAAACAGAGTCATTGTATAGGAAAAATGTTTTTGTATATTAGATATCACAAGGCAAGTAAGTATTTACATTAGTTTTATCGAAAGTAGGCTATACCAAATTCAATTACTTAATTAAATTGATTCTTGATTAATAAGTATCTGGATTAATGAAAAGTGAAGAGAGAAAAAAAAAAAAATAATAATAATAAAATAATTTGTACATATTTACACTAAACCTCCTTTGACCGAATCTATTGATATGGTTCCAATTACAAATTAAATTCCGCCCATTTTTTAAGTAAAGTAAGAAAAACTAACCAACACAATTCACAAAGTGTCAGGCACAAAATGCTAAATAATAATAATTATTAAATATTCGACTACACATACACAACATATTTTTTATCATGATTTACGATGGATCAGTGAATGATATTCTAAAGATATTTATTTAATTAAAGAATAAATTATTAAAGTAAGTTGCCAACTATACAATTAGTTAAAAATGATCCAGGTCCATTGACAAAATACTGTCGCAAAACTTCACAACACTACAAGAATCATAATATAAATTTTAAATCAGTAAATAACATATTGAAAAAATTAGAGAAATTACAGAAATAATACAAATTGTATGAGCGCAAATGCAGCTTTAAACAAAGTGTATAATACAAAAAATAGTGTTAATGCCAATTTAAGACAAATCTAAATATATGAAATTCATATATTAGATAATTTAAATGACATTAAGCAATAAGTTTTATTAAAGACAAAATACATTCAAAATTTATGCGCAATTGCAGCAGGTTTAATTTTAAATGTAAATATAATAAAGATGATCTATTAAGCATAGTAGAAGCCAAGCAACAGATACAAGATCACTGAAACACCAATGACCAATAAGATTTAAATAAAAAATAAAATAAAATAAATCATCAGTGGATGAAATACACTAATGTAAAGAAACCAGATCTATTAATTAACAGCCTTCAAAACAAACGAATCAATAAAGTAAAACAACAAATCTTAACTTAAAACCATAAACTTATCAAAATTAATGAAAAAACAACCTAAGAAACACAAGATAGGAAGAAGGAGGCAGGCGGCAAGACTTGTGACTTGCCTGTGGGGTTACACTAGTTTTACGCCGGCAACACTCCCCCAGCCTGCCACAACCAGAACAGGAACCATATGGATTTAAAAAAGCAAAATTTCAAAGCAGATGAATACCAATGAAACCACGTAGCAGAAATGAAATTCACCGATTGATCACATTGTGTTTAACAGTATAATTAGAATATTAAATATAGTTGACAACTCAAAAAGGAAGAATCTGAAATTTTATTGGAAAAAGAAAGTTTGCATAGTAATACAAAGCAAATGCAACAAGCCTTCTACTTTTTTTTTTTTTTTTTTTTTTTTAATTTAATTTCACAATCCCACCCAACCATCCAGCCTTACAAGATAACAAGTACTGTTATGTAAACCTGTGTTAAACAATTCAAATTAGGCTTCGGAAGAGTTTTATATGATAATTAGTTCTGTGGGAGGAGGCTACCTCCCCCTCAACCCCCCGTTTCATTAATGTACCTACATTTATATAGAATTTAATTCGGCTATTAAAAAATAATTCTGTTTTTAAAAAATAATTTATTAAAATTATTATTTAAAAAAATTCTCTCTTGTAATAATGCAGACGATTTCCATATTAGAGAAAAGTATAACACTAAATATCCAAAAAAAGTCCATTTTATTCTCAATATTAAAAAAAAAAAAAAAAAAAAAAAAACATTTTTCTAAGTTTTTTTTTGGTTAAAAGTTAAAAAAATCGATAACTTTGTTTTAAATTATCGCAGATCGATGGTTCAACGATTCGTTTTAAAGGTATTGGCGAGCTCTTTTGAAAGATATCTATCATGAAAATTTACTCCCCTCGAGGGGGGACTCCCCCCCCCCCAGGGTGGGAGGCGAGGCCCCTACATACACAATTTTTTTTCCCAGTTAACTATCTTTATTACAAAAAATATATATTCGTTTCATTTGGTTTAGTGCAGTCCATAGATGTTAAACTCTACTTACCTGCAATTTCTCCCATAGACATAATGTATTAGAATTCTCTTGATTGTCCCTGTACACGAACCATTTGCTTGATCTTAACGAAAAGCTTACTGTAGCATCCCTATAGGCTACACATGTAGAATACCAAGTTTGAACTTTCTGCCATCATTTGTTTTTGAGATATGCTGATGACACACAGACCATTTGCTAAAAACATGATTTTCGTATTCAGGGGACCTCAGAACATGTAAATATAACAAAAACTCACATTCTAAAATTTGGCCCAAAAACAATACTTTCCCTACCTTATGGGTAAGAGAAAGTAAAAAATTCAACCTTACATTCCAACATCTCTAAACAATAGATACATTTTATGTGTTATTTGAAGCAGATTATAAATTTGATGCCAAAGAAAAAAATTAATTACCTTGTTTTTCTTCTTTTTTTTTTTGTAATAATATCCCATTTGATGCATATACGCAATCACCATTCAAGCAAAATACAGATATTTTCTATTTCTCCTCGATATCTCTAGCCACTCTAAATATAAAATATATTTTCTATGTAAACTTATTTACAATTAGGGTAAGTGCACCAGTGATTGACACTTTTAGAGCAATCTCTAATGTTTTTAATGTTCTAGTCATCAGAAAATATTTTTAGAAATATTAAGTTAGTACATGTGGCATGAAAGACATTCAGAACCACATATATGTTAAAATATATACATTTGAAAACAATTTTTTTTTTAAAAATAAATTTTTATTTGACACCCACTCAATGTTTCAGTCATTGACGCTGCCAGTTTTTCTTTTTATCAGTCATTGGCCCCCTATGTTCTAGTGTTTGAGTCCCAATGCTTTCAAAGAGTAATCTTCATTTTATTTAACATTAAAATTGCTGCAATAATAATAAAAAAAAGCTGATATGAAATACTGGTAGTGTCAAAGTTTTACACAAACGCTCGTCCCAATCGTGTCAGCATAAGATTATGTTAAATCAATTCATTTAAACACGAAAACAGAATATTTCGAATAACATCAAGTAACACAGGCATGAGTGCCATTTTCTGTAAAAAAGAACCCTCATATTATAAGCTATATAGTTAAGAAATAATTGAATCTTTAAAAATCATTGAAATAACAAATCTTTAAAAATCATTTTTAAGACATCCCAAATTTTAAACTACTGAGTAATTGTCTCTTTTGATTTTCCAAAGAACTTGAACATTCCAAATTGGCAAAAAAATTAATATTTTTCAATCATACTTAGCAAACAGTCACTTTGAATATGTTTTCCAAAATTAGAAAAACTTTTTTAAAATATAAATTTAGCTTACAAAAACTGCATAAAATGATTTCTCACACACTTAATTTTAACATAGGACCATAATTAATTATCCTTAATACTTTAATACTTTTACTCATTTTAAATCATTAGAAATAGTCTCGAGAAAAAAACAACACATATATATATATATATATACAGTGGCGGTTCGTCATTGAGGGCACCTGGGCCTGGCCCCACTTGAATTTTTCTCTCTGTTAAAAATCAAGTAATATATCTTTCTTTTTATTTTTTTAATTCTAACGCTTGTAAAAATATATCAATCAAGTTAAAAACACGCATCCAATGTCCTGTTATTCTTCTCGGACATAAAGTTTGCTTGCCTTTTACCGAATTACAGCTAGTCTTCGGAGTTCAGCCGTATGGGCACTTTGATTTGTGCCCGATCTCGCGCATTAATTTGGATAGTATTTATTGCTTTGCGCATGGAACAGCGGGTTAACACGTTTGGCGAAGTAGCGCTTTATCAATGTTAATATTCCCATACTTTTAAAGTGTTAGGGGCACTTGACGAATTGGCCCATGTAACGCAGTTTAATGAAAAATGACTGCCTCCTTTAAAATGCATTAACCTTAGGGATCGTGGAAAGAATTTGGCGAATTTCACAGTACTTTTTATTTATTTATTTTTCTACTGATAGCGAAAAGGAGGAGACATTTGTGCTGTTTTTTTCTTTCCAAATAAATCTATGCATGTTTAAAAATTAACAGTGATAGAAAGGAATTCTGATGACAATTTATTGACAAAAGGATCAAAACATTTTTGAGAAATTCTATGGGACAGGAATGTTTAAATGCACTTGCGGTTCTCGCAATCCACAAAGACTTTATTTTCACAATTCCAGAATTTAATGAGAAAGTAATTGGAAGGTTTGCTCGACAAAAAACTCGGTGAACAGAATATTTATTCTTGTATAAATAATAATCAGATTTAGATACTTGAACTGTTTTGGCTGCCTAAATTTGCAAACCTTTTTATTCTTTACATAAAAAAGAATATAAATAAATAAATCATGCGATTTAGTGTAATATTTTTTATAATTATTGTTTTTTCAGTCAAATACTATTTGATTAAAGTATTTTAAATAATATTAATCGCATTTACATAAATTAATATTGATTATTTAAAAAATATATTTCTAAATAATAATTATTATTAAGGGATAAATCAATCCTTTTTAAATATATATACATACACACTTTTTTTTTTTTTTTAAGTATAGCAATGGATTTTTAAAGTATCTTTATTTGCGTATTTTTAACTCGACATTATGCAAAAAACTGCAAAGAAAAAAATGTCCGACATTAATTACTTTCTCTTACCCATAAGGTTGAGAAAGTGTTGTTTTAGGGTCAAATTTTCGAACGTGAGTTTTTGTTATATTTACATGTTCTGAGGTTCCCTGAATACGAAAATCATGTTTTTAGCGAATGGTCTGTGTGTCTGTTATCAGCATATCTCAAGAACAAATAGTAACAGAAATTCAAAACTCGGTATGCTAAATGTGTATCATATAGGGATGCTACAGTAAGCTTTTTGTTGAGATGAAGCAAATAGTTCGTGTACAGGGACACTCAAAAGTATTCAAATACATTACGTCTAAGGGAGAAATTGCAGGTAAGTAGAGTTTAACGTCTATAGACTGCACTAAACCAAATGAAACGAATATATATTTTTTGTAATAGAGATAGTCAACTGGGAAAAAAAATTTGGGTATGTAGGAGCTCCGTCCTGGGGGGAAAGTCACCCCTCGAGGGGAGTAAATTTTCATTATGGGTATTTTTCAAAAGAGCTCACCAATACCTTCAAAACAAATGTTTGAACCATTGATCAGCGATAATTTAAAATAAAGTTATCGGCATTTTTCATTTTTAACAAAATAATAATAATAATAATAATAATAATGTAATATTGAGAATAAATTCAACTTTTTTTTTTTTTTTTGATATTTAGTGTTATACTACTTCTCTAATATGGAAATCGTCTGCATTATCATAAAAGATAATTTTTTTAAAATAATTTTAATAAATATTTTTCTTTAAGCAGAATTATTTTTTAATAACTAAATTAAATTCTATGTAACTGTAGGTGCATTAATGAATGAGGGGGCGGTATTCCCCCTCACACATAACTAATTATCATATAAAACTCTTCCGAAGCCTAATTTGAATTGTTTAACACAGAATTAATTTATAATAAAAGTACCTTTTATGATGCTCTGTTAATCGCTAAAGATCTTTCAGGGCGATCCGCCCCTTCTTCAATAGCTACATGGCTGTTGTCTTTTGTTGAAACTGGTCTCTCATCGTGCTTCTCTCTCTCAGTCCCGCTTTTCATAATTTGGCGCCACACTCCGTCCAAATCGGCGTGCGACTCGTGCCCGTTACATGCAGAAATGTCTCTCATTATCTCTATTGTCTCTCGGTAAAAAGCGTAGTCTGGGTTATTGTAATTTGCTAGTTTTTTTGTTTCATTAAATATAATATCTATTTTATTTTCCTTATTGACTTTAGTAAGGGCTGTAGTTGTTTTATCATATTTGATATCATTTTGATGCTCTTTAATTCTGGTTAATATTTTCCTTTTAGTTACTCCGATGTAATTTCCCTTCTTTTCATCTGTATATTTGAAAGGTATTTGGTAAATTCCGACTGTTTCAAGAGGGGGGGGGTTATGTCTTTATCGCTTCGAATTAATTGGTATATATTAGGGTTTGGTTTTATCGGTATATTTATGTTGTGTTTTTTGGCTATATTTTTAATTTTGGTTGAAATTCCTTGATCGTATGGTATGGAATAAGTAAAATTTGGGGTGGTTTTTTGATAGTTTGGGATATTATTGAGTTTTTTTATTCTTTTCCTGTATAATTTATTCACTAAATTTTTGCTATAGCCTGCTTTAAAAGCTGTATTTTTGATGTGGTTTATTTCCTCCTTTAGATCGACAGGGTCATTACAAATTAAAATTGCGCGATTTATATAGGCTTGTATTGCGTTAATTTTATAAGTATAAGGGGTTTTACTATGGTTGTTAATTATTTCTTCATTTGCAGTTGGTTTTCTGTAGACTGTGGTATTAATATTATTTTGATAATGTTTTATTTTTACGTCAAGGTAGTTTATTTCGTTATTAATTTCGGTTTCACATGTAAATTTTATATTATGGTCAATTTTATTTAAAATTTCCAAGATTTCATCACTGCTTTCGTTTTTATCAATGATCGCAAACATTGACATAACGGACCCAAAAGATTAATTTATCTTTTAAAATTTTAAATATGTTTTCTTCTAAGATTCTTAATTTATGCTCGGCAATTAGTCCTGAAACGGGGGACCCCATTGGGACCCCTTTATTTTGTTTGTAAATTTTCCCGTTAAACTTAAAGAAACTTTCGTTTAAAATTAGGTTACTGGTAGCTATTAGAGTGTTTGCCGTTTCTTGGTCGTATTTTTCTTTGATTAAGTTATTTATGGTATCGGATATTTCTTTGACATTTATTGAGGGGTATAAATTAATTATATCAAAACTTACGAATTTATAATTATTTCTAAAATCAAGCTCCCTAATTCTCTTAATGAAATCTTCGGTAGAAACTAAACTATTATTAGTGGGGGGTAGTAGTTTGCGGTAAATTTTAACCATATATTTTTCTAAATCATATGTAGGGCCTTCGCGTTTATTAACAATTGGTCGAAATTTTGGGGGGTCCTTATGATCTTTGTATCTACCAAACAGGCGGGGAGTGTTGGGAGCGTGGTTTTTAATATATGGTGAGTGATTATTGGGCCATTTGCCCTTTTTTATCAGTTCGTGCGTTTTTTCTATTAATTTTTTATTTGGGTCCTTTTTTATTGTAGTTGTGCCTATTTCTTGAATAGCTTCTGTCATCATTTTAACGTAGTCTTCTCTATTTAAAATTGTTATTTTTCTTGTTTTGTCTGTTAATGTACATGTTATGTCCTCATTTTTCTTAAGATTTCTAAGGGTTTTCATATCGGCTTTATTAATATTTTGATTATTTAAAGTTTTTCCTATTTCTTTTTGAGCTACATTTCTAATTTGGGTTTTTGCTTGTTCAGGGGCTTTTTTGATGGCTGTTTCTATTTTTGCAATGCTATCACCTAAATTAATTGGTTGTTCTAGAATGTATTTTGGGCCAAGTTTTAATAATGCATCTTCATGACTATTTATTTTATGGTTTGACATGTTTATATATTGATGTTCATTAATTTTCTGTAAATTGGGATTTTTTCTATTAATCCAGAATTTTAATTTTTTATTGTGCATTTTCCAAATTTTATTCCGCTCGATGTCATTAAATATTAATATTTTACTTTTTATTATTTCAAAATCCTTAGTTTCGTTAGTTTCCCTGACTTGTTTTTCTATTTCATTAGCGATTTTACGATATTTGTATAAGTTCGATTTTTGTTTTCTTAGGGCCGCGTTTAATATTTTCTTTTCAATGAAATTTACTTGTTTTGGGAAGTTTTTAACGAGGACTCTATTTTTAATTCTGAACGATTTGGGCGTGATTTTAAATTCTTTACAATCGTTTAGAAAATTTATATGTTCTTCGCATTTTACAATTTTTTTGTTGATATTTTTCCATTTTGAATATAAGTCCTTTTTGTTCATTTTGAAACAGGGGACCGAAAAAATGGTTTTAAATAGAAAAAACCTTCCCACTAAACGGGAGGGAAAATGGATAAAATAAACACTAGCTTTAGAAAAAGGGGGGGAAAAAAATACCAATTTTATATCCACATTAAACAATTATGTTATGCGCGATCTGTAAAATTAACCCGGTGCGTTCTATAAAAAAAAAAATAAATAAATAAAATAAAAAAATATATATATATATATATATATTGCGAAGGCCCTACATATGATTTAGAAAAATATATGGTTAAAATTTACCGCAAACTACTACCCCCCACTAATAATAGTTTAGTTTCTACCGAAGATTTCATTAAGAGAATTAGGGAGCTTGATTTTAAAAATAATTATAAATTCGTAAGTTTTGATATAATTAATTTATACCCCTCAATAAATGTCAAAGAAATATCCGATACCATAAATAACTTAATCAAAGAAAAATACGACCAAGAAACGGCAAACACTCTAATAGCTACCAGTAACCTAATTTTAAACGAAAGTTTCTTTAAGTTTAACGGGAAAATTTACAAACAAAATAAAGGGGTCCCAATGGGGTCCCCCGTTTCAGGACTAATTGCCGAGCATAAATTAAGAATCTTAGAAGAAAACATATTTAAAATTTTAAAAGATAAATTAATCTTTTGGGCCCGTTATGTCGATGACGTGTTTGCGATCATTGATAAAAACGAAAGCAGTGATGAAATCTTGGAAATTTTAAATAAAACTGACCATAATATAAAATTTACATGTGAAACCGAAATTAATAACGAAATAAACTACCTTGACGTAAAAATAAAACATCATCAAAATAATATTAATACTACAGTCTACAGAAAACCAACTGCAAATGAAGAAATAATTAACAACCATAGTAAAACCCCTTATACTTATAAAATTAACGCAATACAAGCCTATATAAATCGCGCAATTTTAATTTGTAATGACCCTGTCGATCTAAAGGAGGAAATAAACCACATCAAAAATACAGCTTTTAAAGCCGGCTATAGCAAAAATTTAGTGAATAAATTATACTGGAAAAGAATAAAAAAACTCAATAATATCCCAAACTATCAAAAAACCACCCCAAATTTTACTTATTCCATACCATACGATCAAGGAATTTCAACCAAAATTAAAAATTTAGCCAAAAAACACAACATAAATATACCGATAAAACCAAACCCTAATATATACCAATTAATTCGAAGCGATAAAGACATAACCCCCCCTCTTGAAACAGCCGGAATTTACCAAATACCTTTCAAATATACAGATGAAAAGAAGGAAATTACATCGGAGTAACTAAAAGGAAAATATTAACCAGAATTAAAGAGCATCAAAATGATATCAAATATGATAAAACAACTACAGCCCTTACTAAAGTCAATAAGGAAAATAAAATAGATATTATATTTAATGAAACAAAAAAACTAGCAAATTACAATAACCCAGACTACGCTTTTTACCGAGAGACAATAGAGATAATGAGAGACATTTCTGCATGTAACGGGCACGAGTCGCGCGCCGATTTGGATGGAGTGTGGCGCCAAATTATGAAAAGCGGGACTGAGAGAGAGAAGCACGATGAGAGACCAGTTTCAACAAAAGACAACCGCCATGTAGCTATTGAAGAAGGGGCGGATCGCCCTGAAAGATCTTTAGCGATTAACAGAGCATCATAAAAGGTACTTTTATTATAAATTAATTCAAGTTGGTCTGTTTTTAAGAATTTAAATTTTAAATTGTTTAACACAGGTTTACATAACAGTACTCGTTATCTTACGTCTTAATCTGCAACCTGTATTTATAGTATTAAATTTCATGGTAAGAGAAAGTCCTGTGAATGACGCACCAGATTATTTTTTATTGCGACAGTAATAAAATTTTGTATTGTTGAAGGAATATAAAAATTTTAAACTAAATTTTCTGTACAGGCTTAATTTTTAATTTTGATATACATTACAAAATCACTTAAAGATTTTAAATTTTATATACAAAAAAGTAAAATCACAAACACTTTAATTTAAAAATTCGACATTTTAAAAATGTATATACGTTTTAAAAATACCGTTTATGAAATTTCTAATTTTAATTAATTTCTGATATTTTGGCTGTGCTTTTAAAAACAAACGTACAAGAAACATATATATTAAATATATAATGTTTTCGTTTATACTTAAAAGATTTAGAGTTGTTTATGCACAAAAGTAAAAAGAAAAAATGCATGCAGAAGAATTTCAGTTTAAAAATTTTGGCATTGTAACATAGTAAAATTTTATAATATTCTCAATGAATTATAATAATAATAATAATAATATACATAAAACACCCCAAATATTAAAAAAAAAAAAAAAAAAGATCCCCCCCCCCCTTTCCCATTAAATAACTTATTCTTTTTGCGTTTCAATTATGAATATATTTCACATGCCGTGCAATGGACCAGGCCCCACCTGGGAAAGCCGCCACTGTATATATATATATATATATAATTCAATTTTCTTATCAAATTATTCTTGATTAAACTCGAACAATATTGTTAAGAAAACCACAATAAATAAATGCTCCCCCGCATTTTCAACTCCAGCAGCTATAAGCAATTTTTTAAATATAAACAAACACTCTTCATCAGGGTTTAAACTGCCATTAGTTTTTTTAGCATTTTGCTAAACTATGTCAGTAAGAATTTCGCTAAAAAGCTAAAACTAGATTACTTCATAAAATATCTTTATATAACTACCTCTAGTTTTTATACAAGTATTCGTGGACGGAAATTACAAAATCACTGGGAATCATTATCTATTTAGTATATTCGGATTCAATTTCGACTTTTAATAGTTGAATTTAAATGCAAAAATATTTAAAAACATAATTAACAATTTGCTTCATAGATGTATTCTCAGTGCTAGTATTGCGTTTGTTGAAATCGAAACAAAATTTTGCTGATTCATTTTTCTTAAATCGCAATATATGCTTGGTTAAAATCGTCAGTGAACAAAACAAACAGAAAACAAAATTGGGGATAACCAAGTTAAGAAAAAGAAATCAATACTATTCAAAGAATTAATTTTCGAAAAAGCTAAAATGCTGCTTATATGGTTTAGCTAAAATGTAAAAAAAAAACTTTTTTGCCAGGTTAAACCCTGCTCTTCATTCTTTCCCTTTACCTCTCCACACATCCTTTTTTAACGCCTTCCATTGTCTCTCCAAAGCTAACTTTCCAATATGCGTGTGTATTCCGAATCCCTTCCCATTCACCATCCCCGTGATACAATAATCAACATCAAATAAAAAATAATCACCTCTCATGGTGACTATCTCATCATGGCTGTTTAAATTAACTTCATGATAATAGTTCGTTAAACAGTAGTACAGTATAGGATCCGTTATCCAAAAAGCTTGGGACCTGGGATATTCTGGATAAGGGGTTTTTCCGTAATTCAGAACACTTTATTATAAGTATAAAAATGGTGCAAAATAATTTTATAAATAGCTGTGATAAACATGAATAATATATATATAATCTCTTTACCTATATATTTGTTCATTTAATAAATTATTTCCACAAAATAAAAAAACATTCTTAATTAGAATTTCAAACTATAAATAATAATAGTAATAATAAATGAAAAATAAATAAACATGTATAAAATTAATTTTGGACCTGAGAGTAAAATCCTTTCATTTGGATTTTGCAAAAATTTCTATGATATTTTTTTGCTTATAGTATGTCTCTGCTCTGATACTAATAGTTCATAAATGTTTCAAATATTTTATGAAATGAATTCTAAAAATAATGGAAATTAATAAAAACTATATAAAAATTTTATAACAATTGGGACTTCATGCATGCGACCTGAGTTCAAGGATAAAATTCATTTGCTATTGGGCACTTTAAGAAGTATGTGTTATTAATGTTTCTCTATTAAAAAATACAATAAAAATTCATTTTCCAACCTAAATTTGCAAAATTTTAAGTAATTATTTAGACAATTTTGTGCTCACCCTATTTCCTCAGAATAACATTGTAGCATTAAAGAAAGTAGGTTGTAAAACTATAACTCTGACCGCTGCTATTGTATAACTTTAATTCCTAAATTTTACGATAATTAAAAATTTTGGTAGTTGGCATTTTGCATTCTGGTTTTCGGAACATTCTGGATAACGGGTTTCCGGATAACGGATCCTATACTGTATTAAGTGTTTTCGACATTACATATCATGGGCATAGCCTATACTAATATTTAAATTAAACTAATATACTATATAACATTCATTCTAGAACAATACTTTTAAATAAAATGCTAGAAAGATGTAAAATAATCAAAGCAATCACCTATTTCAAAAGAATATTCAACTAATATGTAATCTACAAAGATGAATTTCACAGGCAGACTCTTCTGATATTTAAACTAAATTAATACACCTTAACAATCGGTTTAGAAAAATACTTACAACAAAATATTAGAAAGATGTTAAATAATCAAAGCAATTACTTATTTCAAAAAATTATTTGACTGATATGAAACCAACGAAATGATTAATTATTATTTATTTAACTCGTTACATGAAAGCTGGCGAGAGTGTTTCACTGCCTCCTTTATTTCCTGCTAAAGAATAACTTTCACTCCAACAAATAATCTAATTTCTGCCTGTGTTTTATTGGCACATTGCCAGAGATATGATACTCTTTCTCTCTTTTTTCCTGCAGAGAGATAAGATGAAAATGTTATTTATTTAATATGATCTTTTCAATAATATATATGAATATATGTTTGTGATATATAAATACTACATATATATGTGAATAGGTTCTTATGCATTTGTTATATTACATGAAATAATGCCCATCTCTAATGTGAACTGTTTGTCTTTCTCATTTTGGCTTATTTCATCGAGTAAATCTTCTGGTTTGCATTTTTTGTCAACTACTGCAAAAACGTCGTCGATATATCTTACCCAAAACTTAACCGAAAAAAAAAAGAGTTAGATTTGAGATATTTTCCAAAAGTTGAAATTTCTTAAGGGGTTTTTCACATGCCGCATAATTAATTTAAAGATCCAATTATTTCAACCACTTAGCAAAAGTTCTTTTTTGTGAAAAACTGCTTATTATCTCACAAATCTTAGTAAATAATCAAAAATATGTTAGAGTTACAAGCTTATAAGGGGTTTTTCACAAACAAAGTATATTTGGAGTGTGGTTGAAATAAGTGGATCTTTAAATTAATTATGCGGCATGTGAAAAACCCCTTAAGAAATTTCAACTCTTGGAAAATAAAATCTAGCTCTTTCTTTTTTGTATAATTTGCTTAATTTTTACTCTCTTCAAATGCACTTTTCACAAACGTTGCCCAATATATCTAGCTTTCAACTTATGCAATAATTTTTACTTTCCGAACACTATAGTGAGGAAAGTATTGTAATCATGTCAAAAATCCGAATTCGAGATTTTGATGTTTCTATACGTTTTGAGGTCCCCTGAGTCCGTTTTCACTATTTTTACGATGATGTATGTGTGTGTATGTCTGTGAGCGAACACGCTAGTGTCTAAACGCTTTGTTCGAATAAGCTGAAAGTTGGTGCGTATATTGTAAGTCACCATAGTATGAACCCTATAGATTTTGGTGAATCTAGCACTTATAGTTTTTTTACAGGGACACAAAGAAAAATTCTTTATCATTATGGTCTATGGGACCAAAATCTTACCCAAAATGCCAAAGGACCAAACCAAAAGTGCGATAGCATCTAAACGCTTTCTTCAATTGAGCAAAAAATTTATACACATATTATAGGTCACAGTTAATCACTCTGTATAGAGTTTGGAGAATCTGGCACTTAACGTTTTTTTACATGGGCACAGAGAAAAATTCTTTACCATTATGGCCTATGGGGCTAAATTTTTAAAAGTGCGATAGCGTCTAAACGCTTATTTAATCTGAACAAAAAATTTGTACACATGTTATAGGTCACAGTTGCACGAACTGTATAGATTTTGGTGAATTTAGCACTTACAGTTTTTTTACAGGGACACAAAGAAACATTCTTTATCATTATGGCCTGTGGGACCAAATTTTTACTTTCTTCTATATTCAATAGAAGAAAGTATTGGATTCATAAAAATTTTCGACCTCGGGTTTTTGATGGATTTACACGTTTTGAGAGCTGTAGAACACGATTTGACCATGTGTGAGTGTTCACACATATGTTCTTTAAAAGTTTATTTATTTATTCAAATTTAATATATAACAAAAAGGAGGGATTAATAGAGATTATATAAAAAAAAAATCTTTTTAAATTTATGTAATTCAATTTATTAATTATATAGAATTTCCCGTTTTATTTACAGATCAAAATCTTTCATTTATAGCGTTTCTTTGTCCTTTTATAGTTACAAACACATTGCTCTCGGAATAATATAAAGCAATTTTTATATTGGGGTTTTTGAAAAATAATTTCGTTTATACTTATTCCCCGAAAGAAGTAAATCAATTTAGCTATAATTATTTTGAGAAGGTAATTTAAAAGTCGTTATCAGCGTATTTCTAGCATAGGTAACTATTAATAAAATAAAAAAGTCATTTCAGTTCATATTTATTACTCTTATGTTTACATTAAAAGCTATTATTATTTCATGCAGGTCATTATAGTTCTAAAAATAGATTTATAATGGGTTTTCCCCATCTAAGTGGCGTCTATTAAGCATAGGCGTAGCCAGGGGGGTGCACTTGCACCCCCCTAAATGAAGATGCTTTTTATTTTATTTTTTTGAGTTAACAAAATAATAAAAGTAATAATAATAATATTTTTTTTTTCTTTAAAGAAAATGATATTTTAATTTGATCACGAAATTAGTTCTCTTTTATCATCTTCTTAAAAACATCGTTGTGTATCATTTAAAACAACAAAAAATACTAAATGTAAACATAATAATACTACAAAGCTTAAAATTCTATAAAATCAAAATGTAGTATCGAAAAAAGTCTCTTCCACACTTCTAATATATCGTGTACAACAAAACCATTGCCTAAACTAGTATGTTGTGGCCACCACAAGACTTTCTTCTAAATTTTTCTAGGCAAATTCATTTAGTACAAATAATTTACAAAAACTTTTATTTATTAAAATTATCTATCATGATGAATGTAGACGATTTTCATCTAAGAGAAAATTAACACTAAATATCCAAAGAAACACAGTTTAACAAACATCTTAAAAAATGAGTTTTCATAATGGTCATCTCATATATAAAGTCTCGTACAGTTAAATGCCATAGAAGTTGAAATATAGTATTGCTGTTGTCGGGAAAAATTGCGCTATAACAGCACAATCTATTGGTAGATATACATCCAAACTGAATCGACATAATGTCTCATAATGGCTTTCTCACATATTAAGCGTTGTTCGATTATACGCATTAGAACTTGAGACATAGTTCTTCCTTAAACTGAGGAAATCGCTGTATAGCAACGCCACCTGTTAGGTAATTAGTACCAAAAGTCGCACTAACTTATGTCAAGGTGCATTCACATACAAATTTTTATGCAATTTTGTGCAGTAGTTTTTGACATATAGCCCTCCCTAAAATTGTGAAAATCGATGCATAACAGCGCCACCTGTTGAGTAGTTAACACCAAAAATTGATTGGCTCTATATAGCCTCTTCTAAAACTGTAGAAATCACTGTATAGCAGTGCCACCTGTTGAATGGTTGACACCAAAAGATCATAAGAACTAATTTATATAAAGTTGCACTAAAATATGAATTTTTATGCATTTGTGTGCAATAGTAACTGAGATATAGCCTTTCCTTAAATTGAGGAAGTCGTTGCATAGCAAAGCCACCTGTTGAGCAGCAGACACCAAAAGTTGATAGGCACTAATTTAAGTCAAGTACTTTTTATACAGTCGGCAGCAAAATTATTTGAGCACTAGCAATGATTCCCATGTAAAAAAAGTACATTTAACAGTGTTTAGTTGAATAAATCCTTCGAATCATGTTCTTAGACTGGCTAAGAACATGACTCGACAAGGATTTATTTAACAAAGCAGTATTAAGGGTACTTTTTATATAGAAAATATTGCTAGCGCTCGAATAATTTTGCTGCCGACTGTATATTGAAAAATCTTTTTCATTTATAAATAATCACAATTCACAATCTAAAAGCATTTATGTAGATATTTAAAACTTTTTTTTTTTTAACTTGTTTAATTTTTGTATAAAATAATGCATCATATAGAAAATGTGCTATAAATAATAATTATCGGCTATAATCAAGACAAAATACAGATAGATATACTGTATTAAAAATTCCGCTTTCTTTGTTTTGTGGGATAGTTTTTATTAATTTGGAAAGTGGTTGCAGAGAAAATATATAAGATGTAATAGGGACAATCGCGCCGATTTTGTACATTTTAAAGTATAAGGAATAAAATAAATGAAAGTACAGAATAACTGCGAATATGAAGACAGATACCTCTTTCTTAAAAATATAGATTTGGGAGTTTTCCAGTTTGATATTTTTCATTGTTTTAAAACTCTACTTCCACTTATATTTTTTGCTTAGCAAAAGTTGAGATCATGAGAAATAATCCCCTAATTCAGAACTCCCTGAAAAATCTAAGAATTGTTCAATAATATACGGCACCCACCCCACACATGTATAGGATTACCCACACACATATATTATCCGAAATCATTTCTTTGTATTTTCAAAGGGAAAAAAAAGAAAAAGTGGGGGTCAGATCTGAAGAGTTTTATCTCAATCACCTCTTTTCCAAATGTGCTCCTAGCTTTAGAAGTACTTACTTTGTTTGGGATATTACGATCAAAGAATATAGAAGAGAGAGTAGTAGAAGTTCTTTGATTACAATGGTCCAGAAAAGAGAAAATGTGTGATGCAAGAAATACAACAGAAAAATATCCGAAATTAGACTTTTTTTTTTTTTTTTTTTTCCGAAGCCAAAGTATAAGAATAAAAATACTGAAAAAATATCAACAGATTATTCTACAAAATCTGTAACAGATAAGGAAGGTAAGCATTAAACTTGATATTTGATTTCTATATAAATTTTTTAAAACATTAAAATGAAAGTATATTTCTGACATAGTTTTAGAATTATGCAATTTATATTAATCAAGCGAAAATGACTTTTTAAAAGGGAGAGAGGGGGAAAAAAAAAAAAAAAAACATAGACGATTTGAAAACTTTCAAAAATTCCTCATTTTGCTATTTAATTACTATTACACTTCATTTATTATTATTATTATCGTAATTTTTTAATGTGACTTTTTTCAATATTTGAATTGTACATTAAGCTACCTATATATATATACACACACAAAAAAAAAAAAAAAAAAAAAAAAAAAAAAAATTAGGAATTTTTATGTTTCTCAGTCAGTTAAATGACGTTAAAAGCGTAGGTCTTCTTTCATTAAAAAGCGCAAAGTATAACATATTCATAAAGTATTCGTAATACATAATTTCTCTCACGGTTTTTAATTTAAAAAATATTTGAATTATACTTTGGTAAGGCTAAATTATTTGTAATTGCTTTATTAATTAATAAAGGTATGATTAAATTTTAAACCTTCTAGAAAATGTTTTAAATATATTTTTTGTTCTTGTATATTTTTAATGAGATTTAACACAATGTTTAAAAATTAAAATGTTACATGTTATTATTATTTTTTTTAAATATTAAAAAATATATATAATTTATTTATTTATTTATTTATTCATTTTTGTGATTAATATTATTATTATTAAATCTTACATTAGATTTAATAATTATTACTGCTACATATAAAATTTAATCAAAATTTAAATATATATATATAAAAATATTTTCAACTTTATATTTTTTATTTTATATATACAGAGAGAGAGAGAGAGAGAATAAAATTCTATTCTATATTCTATAAACATTCTAGATATATATATAAGAAAGGAATACATGCATTTGATATAAGAACTGAAGACTGTGAAGCAGGCAAAATCGAAACAATTAAAAAAGAAATAACAATAAGAACGAGCAGAGGCCACCACGGCTTAAGACGGTGAAGCAGATTAAACTAGATTTTTGGGTGTAGATGTGCCAATTATTACAATTTGTCCGTAATTATTACGGATTTATGGCAATAATTACGGAATTACGGACAGCATATAAAAATTACGGATTATACACTTTTAAAAAAATCGCGGATATGTATCATTAAAAAAAATAATCCCCACTAACGATCGACGATAAAACGCACAACGGAAGCCTTCCAATTCTCAATCTTTCTCCATCCATAACATAAATGTCAATATTCATTTTAAACTTGATTTATTAGATTCTAGAAACTATAAAGAAATAGAATTGTACAATATTTCTCGCTGATGTATTTTTTTAACCCCTCCCCCCTCCTCTTTTCTTATCTCCAACTTGCCATCGAGGAGTAAAAGCTCTGCAGAAACCTTTAGTTTCCCAGTCTTTCTCCATTAGCAACATAAATGTCAATATTCATTTTACTCTTTATTAGATTCTAGAACCCATAAAGAAGTAGAATTGTTTCATTTCTCATTCATCTAATTATTTATATTTTGACTGCTCCTCCCCCCTTCCCAGCCAGTGATCAAGGCTTACTTCTTGAACCAAAAAAGTGATAGAAGTACTCAATATTTCTCACATATGCAATTATTTTTAGTCTTTATTACTGAACTTGATGAACCTGTTTTTTCTTAATAAAGTTACAGTTAGGACATTCAAAATTGGTACAGATAGGTTTTAAAGGCCTGCAAGTCGAATGGGGATATTTTCGAAAGTGTAAAGTTATTAGGAGGGGTAAGAAGGGGGGATGGGATGGGGGGGGGCAAAAAAATAAAAATAGAGTTAGATCGTTCAAAATTGGTACAGAAATGGTTTTCGATACTTAAAATCGAATGCGGATATTTTTGAATTTGTAAAATTATTAGGAGGGGCGGTAAGGGGGGGCTATGGGCAAAAACAAATAGAAATGCAGTTAGGCCGTTCAAAATTGGTACAGATTGTTTTTAGATGCCTGCAAGTCGAATGGGGATATTTTCGAAAGTGTAAAGTTATTAGGAGGGGAGAGAAGGGGGGAGGGGAGAGGGGGGGGGCAAAAAAATAAAAATAGAGTTAGATCATTCAAATTTGGTATATAGAGGTTTTCGATACTTACAAATCGATTGCGGATATTTTCGAATTTGTAAAATTATTAGGAGGGGCGGGAAGGGGGGGGGGGGCTATGGGCAAAAACAAATAGAAATACAGTTAGGACATTCAAAATTGGTACAGATAGGTTTTAAAGGCCTGCAAGTCGAATGGGGATATTTTCGAAAGTGTAAAGTTATTAGGAGGGGTGAGAAGGGGGGATGCGATGGGGGGGGCAAAAAAATAAAAATAGAGTTAGATCATTCAAAATTGGTACAGAAATGGTTTTCGATACTTAAAATCGAATGCGGATATTTTTGAATTTGTAAAATTATTAGGAGGGGCGGTAAGGGGGGGCTATGGGCAAAAACAAATAGAAATGCAGTTAGGCAGTTCAAAATTGGTACAGATTGGTTTTAGATGCCTGCAAGTCGAATGGGGATATTTTCGAAAGTGTAACGTTATTAGGACGGTCGGAAGGGGGGCGGAGGGGCAAACAAAATAAAATAGAGTTTGATCATTCAAAATTGGTACATAGAGGTTTTCGATACTTACAAATCGATTGCGGATATTTTCGAATTTTTAAAATTATTGGGAAGGGGGAGAGTGGTGGGGCAAAAAAATAAAAATAGAGATAGATCGTTCAAAACTGGTGCATAGAGGTTTTTGATATTTACAAATCGATTGCGGATATTTTTGAATTTGTAAAATTATTAGGATAGACAGGAGGGGGGGTCGAAGGGGGAAATAAGAGTTAGAGCATTTTGGGAATTTTTTCGGAAGGCAGTGAGAACCCGGTGCGACATTTTTCCTAATCAGATTTTGTTTCGCTTTTTTTTTTTTTTCACGTGATAAAAATTAATGCAATTTTGAGAATTCAGTAATTATAGTGATTCGTTTAAAAATAGTGACCAGCGAAGCGGGCAAAGCCTGCTAGTATATATATATATATATATATATATATATATATATATAAATTTACGCAAAAGTTAGTTTTTTTTATAAGTTTCGCTCCTTTTTAAAAATGAACTTGAGTTGAGCGGATTCATTTTTTTCAGACATGAGTTTGAGCGCGAATTAACTTGTTTTTTACACAATGAACTTGAATTTGAACTAGCTATTTTTTTCGTGAGTTTGCATAACACTGATTGAAATATGTTTATTAGTTTCGAAGCCACAGTGCCACAGACAGACAAATGAAGGCTGCAAAATTAAAGTACACACTTAAAAAAAAAAAAAAAAAAAATAAGTCAGGAGTGAATAATGCGTATTTTTAGTGAAACATTCTGTCATGCAAAATTTTTTACACTATGTTCACCATCACCAATAACAACTATTACTCAATTATCCCCCAAAAATATAATTTACCTGCAACTTTGAGCCTGAAATTGTTTGCACCCCCCTAGGACAGATGCTGGCTACGCCTATGCTATTAAGAGTGTCGGTTAAGTACGTTGAAGTGATTGACAGCTGCCGATCCTTTTTAATGCCAAATCGATCTAACTTTTCTAACGACATTTTTATATTCAAAATTTTGTATTAAAATGTTAGGAGGACAAAGAAACAGCTTGGCATCCTTTTGGCTGAATTTTAACGATGCCAACCTTTGGGGTGGCACTTTACGTTCTCTGAGACTGGCCGATCTAGTTAACTTTTTTGCTTTTGATTGCATTCGTGTAAGGCGTGGTTTTTTGTGCTCCTCCTCTCCTCTCCTCCCATTTACCATACGAGATTCTTCCTGTTCTCAGTAATTGTTAAAATGTAGTAGATTTTTGAAGATAACTGTTTTCATGAAACTGATAATAAAACACCAGTTTAGCTAATTGTTTCTTCTTACTCTATCTGCAAAGGATTGTTCCATTCAACAGATTTTTATAGACTTCGACACGGCCATTCGAAATATGGATCTGGGTAAATATCTTCACCATAGACCATTTTTAGAAAATGTCTGTCTGTCTGTTTGTGTGTGTGTGACAAACTTTTGTGGCAAGTGGCAACTGTATCTCAGGAACTACTTCACAGAATTTCATACAAATTGGTATGTAGTTGCACCTTGATATAAATTAGTGCCTATCAACTTTTGGTAAAAATTGTCTTACAGGTTGTGTTGCCATCCCGCTTTTTCTAAATTTTTAACATGGTGGTATAGGACAAAATTTTGTATAAATGTGCATAAAGAGAATTATTTTTCAATAATTATTATGAAATTTACCAGAATTATTTATAATAGAGATAGTCAACTGGGAAAAATTTTTCGTATGTGTAGGAGCCTCGCCTTCTCCCCCATCCCGGGGGGGGGGGGGGGGGAATTGCCCCCTCGAGGGGAGTAAATTTTCATGATGGGTAGAGCTCGCCAGTACCTTTAAAACGAATGGTTGAACCATAGATCTGCGATAATTTAAAATGAAGTTATCAATTTTTTTTTTTCATTATTAACAATATATATATTTAAATGTAATATTGACTATTGACAATAAAATTGACTTTTTTTTTAATATTTAGTGTTATACTACTTCTCTAATATGGAAATCGTCTGCATTATCATGGAAGATAATTTTTTTAAATAATAATTTTAATAAATTATTTTTACTGAGTGAATTTGTATAGGAAAATATAGAAAAAAGTCATGTGGTGGCCACAACATACTAGTTAAAAGTGCGATAGCATCTAAACGCCTTATCATACTTGCCAACTTTTCCGGTTTTCCCGGAAGGCTTCCGGTTTTTTAACGTATCTTCCGGTCTTCCGGACAGATGATGAAGTCTTCCGTTTTTAAAAAAATCGCGGATATAGTTTGTTTTAAAAAGAAAACACAAATGTTCTGCGAAAACTCCTGTTTCGCAATCTTTCTCCATCCATAACATAAATGTCAATATTCATTTCAAACTTGCTTTATGAGATTCTAGAACATGTAAAGAAATAGAATTGTTAAATATTTCTTGCTGATGTAATTATTTTTGCCAACCCCCCCCCTTTCAACTAGTGATCTCTAACTAGTGATCAGCAATCAAATGTTCTGCAGAAGCCTTTTGTTTCCTAATCTTTATCCATCTGCAACATAAATGATAATATTAATTTTAAACTTCTTTCATTAGATTCTAGAAGTAGAGTTGAAAGAGTTTAATATTTCTTACTCTGTAATTAATTTTGTATCCCCCCCCCCTCCCTCCCTCGGATTGTAATCAATGATCAATTCTAGTAACAATAAAGCAATGGAAGTGCTCTATATTTCTCACGTATGTAATTATTTTTAGATATTTATTGCTGAATTTAATGAATCTGTTTATTTTTCCTCAAATTAAATATTTGTATGTCATATTTATACCAAATGTGTAAACATGGGAAAAAAATGAATAATTTTTTCAGGTAGGAAATTTTTTTCCAAATCAATTTAAGAAAATTGATACTCAGTTGGTTTTATGCACGTTTGAAACTGATAATTAGCTACTGCTACTTTTTTACTTTCTTCTATATGTAATATAGAGAAAGTATTGGATTCGCGAAAATTTCCGAAGTCCACATTTTGATGGATTTACATGTTTTGGGATGTGGAGAACACGAATTAATAGTTTTTAGAAAATGTCTGTCTGTCTGTCTGTATCATTTTTTTGTGGACGCTGTATCTCACGAACCAATGAATGAAATTTAACCAAACTTGGTATTTAGTTGCACCCTGACATAAACTGGTGCTGATTAGATTTTGGGATCAATCGCTCAAAAGGTGGCGTTGTGCTCACATTTTATGCAAATTTTTAACATGGCAGCATAGGACAAAATTTCGTATAAATGGGCATAAAGAGAGTTATTTTACACTTGTGATTGTAAAATTAATAAGAATTATTGATAATAGTAGTAGTTAGCTAGGAAAAAAATTTTGTGCATGTGGGGGCATCGGTCCCCCCCCCCCCCTGGGGGGGAAGTACCCCCCCGGAGAAGTAAATTTTCAAGATGGGTATCTTTCGAAAGGTCTCGTTGATAATAGTAATAGTTAACTGGGAAAAAAATTTTGTGCATGTGGGAGCATCGGTTCCCCCACCACCACCGGGGGGGGAAGTACCCACCCGGGGGGGCAAAGTTTCAAGATGGGTATCTTTCGAAAAGTCTCGTCAGTACCTTTAAAACGAATGGTTGAACCATAAATCTGTGATAATTTAAAACAAAGTTATCGATTTTTTTTACTTTTAACAAAAAAAAAACTTTGAAAAAAATCGCAATTTTTTTTTTTTTTTTTTTTTTTTTAACGAAATTTAACCAAACTTGGTATTTAGTTTGTCCCCGACATTAACTGCAGCTGATTATGTTTGGGGATCAATAGCTCAACAGGTGGCGCTGTGATAGCATTTTATCTAAATTTTTAACATGGCAGCATAGGACAAAAATTCGTATAAATGTGCATAATAAGAGTTGTTTTAAACTTGTGATTGTAAAATTAATATGAATTATTGATAATAGTAGTATGTAACTAGGAAAAAAAATTTCTGCATGGGGGGGCATCGCTTCCCCCCCTGGGGGGAAGTACCCCCCCGGGGGGGATAAATTTTCAAGATGGGTATCTTTCGAAAGGTCTCGTCAATACCTTTAAAACGAATGGTTGAACTATAAATCTGTGATAATTTAAAACAAAGTTATCGATTTTTACTTTCTTCTATATGTAATATAGAGAAAGTATTGGATTCGCGAAAATTTTCGAAGTCCACTTTTTGATGGATTTACATGTTTTGGGATATGGAGAACACGAATTAATAGTTTTTAGAAAATGTCTGTCTGTCTGTCTGTCTGTCTGTATCATTTTTTTGTGGACGCTGTATCTCACGAACCAATGAATGAAATTTAACCAAACTTGGTATTTAGTTGCACCCTGACATAAACTGGTGCTGATTAGATTTTGGGATCACTCGCTCAATAGGTGGCGTTGTGATCGCATTTTATGCAAATTTTTAACATGGCAGCATAGGACAAAATTCCGTATAAATGGGCATAAAGAGAGTTATTTTACACTTGTGATTGTAAAATAATAGGATTTATTGATAATAGTAGTAGTTAGCTAGGAAAAAAATTTTGTGCATGGGGGGGCATCGGTTCCCCCCCTGGGGGGGAAAATCCCCCCCCCCGGGGAAGTAAATTTTCAAGATGGGTATCTTTCGAAAGGTCTCGTTGATAATAGTAATAGTTAACTTGGAAAAAATATTTGTGCATGTGGGGGCATCGGTTGCCCCCCCACCGGGGGGGAAGTTCCCACCCGGGGGGGCAAAATTTCAAGATGGGTATCTTTCGAAAGATCTCGTCAATACCTTTAAAACGAATGGTTGAACGATAAATCTGTGATAATTTAAACCAAAGTTATCGAGTTTTTTTAGTTTTAACAAAACTAAACTTAGAAAAAAAAATCGCATTTTTTTTTTTTTTTTTTTTTTTTTTTTTTTTTTTTTTAAACGAAATTTAACCAAACTTGGTATTTAGTTGGTCCCCGACATAAACTGGAGCTGATTATGTTTGGGGATCAATAGCTCAACAGGTGGCGCTATGATAGCATTTTATCTAAATTTTTAACATGGCAGCATAGGACAAAAATTCGTATAAATGTGCATAATTAGAGTTGTTTTAAACTTGTGATTGTAAAATTAATATGAATTATTGATAATAGTAGTATGTAACTAGGAAAAAAAATTTCTGCATGGGGGGGCATCGCTTCCACCCCCTGGGGGGGAAGTACCCCCCCGGGGGGGATAAATTTTCAAGATGGGTATCTTTCGAAAGGTCTCGTCAATACCTTTAAAACGAATGGTTGAACTATAAATCTGTGATAATTTAAAACAAAGTTATCGATTTTTTTCACTTTTAACAAAAAAAGAAAAAAAAAAATCGTACTTTTTTTTTTTTTTTTTTTTTTTTTTAATATTGTTACTGATTGAATATGTATAGGTAAATATAGAAGAAAGTCTTGTGGTGGCCACAACATACTAGTTTTTACTTTTAACAAAAAAAAAAAAAAAATCGTACTTTTTTTTTTTTTTTTTTTTTATTGTTACTGATTGAATATGTATAGGTAAATATAGAAGAAAGTCTTGTGGTGGCCACAACATACTAGTTTTTTTTATATGTATGGTTAATGTACATACACAAAAATTATATTCTATTTATTTAAAAATTAGTTATACTTTAACTTAACTAAGTTTTTCGTCTGTTGTTAAATAAATTTCTTACAGATTCTGTTTTGTAGATATTTATAGGTTGAAGAGGAATAACTTCATTTAAAACTTTTATATATTTAGTATAATCAATCTATACTAAAATGTTTTTATAGATTGCTTCCAAATATTAAAATTGTAAAACTGTATTGTTTATTACGTCAAAGAGAGAAAAAAAAATCTTCCCTTTTTTTATTAAAATTGGTTGGCAAGTATGCCTTATTCAATTGAGCTGAAAATTTATATGAATATTATAAATCACTGTTGCTCTAACTATAAGCATTTTGGTGAATCTAGCATTTATAGGTTTTTTACAGGGACACAATGAAATTTCTTTATCATTATGATCTATGGGCTCAAAGTTCAGTAGCGTTAAAAAAAATATCGTGTAATATATGGAGAAAAATACTTAAACACTTTATTATGGTTTTATCGCTTTTGTTTGTTTAACAACTCCTCTTTCTTTACTTTATGTACAAAACTGTTAATTACTCAATGTTCGGAAAGTCGAGTGGAGTCACTCCAGATTTTTTTTAAATCTTTTGCAAATGCACAAAGAAAACGTTTTTCATAAAAATGTTCCTATTTCATAAGATATTTGATATATTTGTGTTCCGATTGCAGTATTTTGTTTTATAAGTGTTTTTCCAACTTATCTGAAAGTGGGAATAATTTTCGTTAAAAACTCTATATATTATGAATAAAAAACATGGTGATATTTTTGGGAGTTTTAAAATAATTTTTGTTATTTAATACACTATCATCGCACACTTCCTCCACAAATTGAACTGAGTCTAACATATCCTAAAGTTACAGTTCATTTCGTTCACTTAATGATACAGGGTGATCACAAACTTTGATTTTGTTCAATTTGTTACCAGCCCCCTAAATGTTGTCTTGAACCAATCTTCACTGAAAAAATTGAGGAAGGCCCAGCTCTTTAAATACCCAATGTTTGAAAACATTTCATCGAGAGATAAGTTACACAATTGAAAAAAATTGATCGTTTACAAATCTTGCTAAACTTTTGAGCAGGAGTGTATAAACTGTACTGTAAAGAATAAGAACTTTGTATATAAACACATAACAATTGTTTTAGTTGAAATAATGAAGCATGGCCCTTCATCAGCCAAAAAAAAAAAAAAAAAAAAAAAAACAGTAAATTATCATGTTTAATTATTTTAGCTCTAAACAATTGTTTCTGCTCTTTACTGTGTTTACTTACAAAATTCTTTATTTTTCATTTATTTATTTATTTTTTTGTTTGTAGATTTTTATGTTTTTCGTATTATAGCTGTATTGTTGTCTTTCCATCTGTGGACATCACAAAACTTTGTTCGATATCTTTATAATAGATTAATTGGCTGGTAAATTAAGTAACATTTGATATAGGCTACACAACAGTGCCACCTATCACCCAATATTCACATGAATTAAGTTAACGTAGTATTTTATAAAAGCATCTCGTAAAACATTGGGTGCCTTCAAACACAATTAACGCTGAAATATAGCCGTCTCATAAATGAAGAAAATCACACCCAAATTAAGTCAGCATAATGTGTCGTAATAGCGATCTTGCGCAATAAGTTTGGTACACTTACGCTACAAAAGCTGAGATATAACATTTCGATAAATGGGGTCATTTTCATCATAGCAGCTCTGTTTGTAAAACTCAATGTTGACAAGCACCGACTTATGTCAAGGGGAAATTAGTTCTTAATCTGGAATTACCAGAAAATTTCTAAAATCACGTTATGAGGCATATTTTCCAGAGTTTAAATTTCATTAAAAAAAAAAAAAAAAAAAAGTCCCATGCTTTTCTGTTTAATTTAGAGAGCCAGGTACTTCAGCTACCTTGCAAAGAAACCTTCTTATGAAAAACCTTTGTGGGCTTTTAATTCTGACGCAATTTTATTTGTTGACTGTGATTTGTAGGTTCGTAGGTGGATTTCACAAAAAATAATTTTTTCAACGTGGCTGAAATAATTGGATCTCCAAATTGAATTTATGGGCTATGGAAAAACCCCTCATGAAATTTCCACTCTAAAAAGTATCTGAAATGTAGCTAATTCTTTTTCCGATAATTTGCTTAATTTTTACTTTATTCCAATAAACTTTTGATATAAGTTGCCCAGCTTTCAAATTGTGTAATTTAAAAAAAAAAAAAGGGTAGTATCTTTCATACTTGCACTGTAAAAAAGTATTTACTACACATACTTATATCTCAGCGAAGATTAAACACGCCTATTTTACGTTTCTGTAATGTTTTATCCATTTTTCTACAAATTTTGTTGCAATCTATTCTTGTTATAAGCAAAAAATTAATTAAAAAAGTAAATTATATCTGTCTAAATAATCATGCGATTCCCACAGAAAAGTATACAAATATTATAAATAATAAATGAAATCCATGTGTTAAAAGTTACATTTGTGGCTTTTTATAATGTAGAGTCATCGAAAGTATGTGTGCTTTTCTTCAATGGGGGATCAGTTTCCTATCTGCACTCGTGACTCAATCGATACTGAAAAATGTCAGTTTATGAATGTTCGTTGCATGCTAAAGTTCAAAGCCAATTTTGTCCTGTATTTTTTAGAATATAGGAAATATCTGGAGTGACTTCATTCGACTTTCCAAATACAACTAACAGTTGTTTAACTAATTTGAAGTAAGAAAAGTTATTACATAAGTAAAATAAGGAGAAAATTACAGTTGGGTATTTAAGTATCTTTCTCCGTAGAGTGTGTTTAATTGAACGCTATTGCATTTCGAATAATTTGAATACATAGATCATCATGATAAGGAATTTTTTTGTTGTAACCCTGTCAAAATATATAGACTCACCAAACTCTGTACAGTTCATGAGAGGGTGACCTATAACTTATGTATAAATTTTCAGCTCAATCAGATAAAGCATTTAGACGCTATAACACTTCAAATAATTTGAACCCACAAACCATAATGATAAGGAATATTTTCTTGTGTCCCTATTGAAAAAAAAAAAAACTATAAGTGTCTCCAAAATGAATAGAGGTTGTATGACAGTGATGTATAATTTTCAGTTCATTGGAATAAGATGTTTAGACACTATTGCACTCGAGTACTAATTTCCCGAATGTGAAAATAAAATTTAAAGAATGTGTAATTGTCCCTGTGAAATAACATGGGCTTTGGCTGTTGTTTAGGTAAGGGATGTACGCTTTTAAACAAGGATTCCTGAAATGACTATGTTTTTCTGACATGCTTTTTTATTGCAAGAAATCGCACCAATTGTTTCAGGTCAACAGGGGGTGGATTTATACTTCTGGTGCCTAGGGGCTAATGGTAACTTGCTGCCCTTCTGCCTTTCCAGTGATTCCCCCTCCCCTCCCCCTCTCTTCTTTATAAAGTTATCCTCAAAAGAGAAAGAAATCCTGCTGAATAATGAACAAATTTTTGACCTATTTACGAAGCCGTTTACAACAGAAATGTGGGAAATTTGTTGACAGAACTATTAGAGTGCTGAAGAATGAAACTCTCTTTGTATTTTTTATTATAAATGAGCAACCCTCAATAACTTTTCAGAAACATTCACATCGCAAGAAATTGACTAACGCCAACTAAAAGAGAGGGAATCAGTTCAATTTTGTGCATTTCGAATAGGAATACCTTGAAATTCAATGCATTCATAAATAAAAATGACTAAATATTGCCTATGTTCACTTTGACACTTTTTTCTAATAAATGCGATATCATTGAAAAAAAAAATATTTTTTTTAAGAATATGAATCAAAACGTTTGCCAATTTCATACATTTGCGAATGAAAATTGGTTTCGGAAATAGGTCAGATGGTAGAAAACTTTAAACCTTGCTCCTGTTACAGCTTCTACTCATCATTCTACCAATATCACAAAATAGTTAGAATTACTCTATTTATTTATTTGTTTTTAGTAGTAGCTTTAAATAAATTCAGAACTAAATCGGATATATAATATTCTTTATTTTGTCATACAAATACAAGTAGATTCATAAGTAGAAAGATCTTTAGACTATAAGAATTTCAGAATTTTAATATACTTTAGAATACATTTAAAATGTCATTCATGTAAACTAGACAAAACCTACCAGCATTAAAAAAAAAAAAAAAAAATATCTATTTTAAATATATAATGTTAACCAATAGTTATATAAATCTGTCTTTGACAGAATTTAATTTGTATATTACAATCTCATAACTTAAAAAAAAAGAAAAGATATATATTTAAGAGATTTTTAGAAGTCTTCAACTATTCAAAAGGCATCACCGACATACATTAAAAAGATTTAGCCATTTATTCAGAAGCCACAATCCATGCATATCCTAAAAGTGAAACGAACAAATATTTAGAAACCATAATCAATACATATTCAGAAAGCTATCGCCAACGTAAAGAAGTCATCATCAATATATATTCAGAAGATATCAGGAATAAATATACTGAAACTATCATTAATATATATTCAGAAGATATAGGAAATAAATATACTGAAGCCATCATTAATATATATACAAAAGATTTCTGCTAATATATATTCAGAAACCAACATCAATATATATTTAGAAGATATCGCCAACAAATATTCAGAAGCCAGCATCAATATATATTCAGAAGATATCGCCAACAATAATTACAAAACTTTGAATAAACACCATAAAATGCAATAAACTCACAACAATTATTTCAGGTCGAAAGAATGCACGACCCTTCGTTAGGTGAACAAAGTAGGCACGAGTGCTGCAGTCAAAGTGGCAATGCACATTTTATGGTGTTTGTTCAAAGTTTTGTAATTACTGTTTTAAAACGCCAGTTTTGTGGTGCTTTCTTATTATCACCAACAATATCCAGAAACCACCATTAATAACATTCAGAAGATATTGCCAACAAATACTCGGAAGGCATTCAATTTATGAATGTTGATGGTCTTGGATACCGAGATCGGCAGTTGGTTTCTACGTGCAATAAAGGAAGAACCGACAGACAAACCAAAGTCGTTAACACTTTTCAACCTTGTTGGAAATGCTAAAAAAATAATTCAATTAAATATTTACCAAATATAATTAATTTTCTAAATTCAAAATAAAATTAGTTGAACAAAATAAATAAATTAAAAATAAAATGTGTTCTAAAAGAACAGAATTACTCAGAATTAACTCACCTTTACCTAGAAAATGATATTTTTAATGTCGCTCCTCTTTCTTGCATGAAAGAGCAATACGATTCTTAAAGAAATAAGGCAAAAGAAACATTCGGAAACACAGAAGATTTTTTAATTTTATCTGCAAACGATTTTCCAGTTTGATTTGCAGAGGATTTTAACCTTAATTAAAATCAGTATCTGAAAATTATTTTTATTGTGAAATTAAATAAAGCAGACGATATTCAATTTTTATGTGCAGCTGCTTTTTTGCTTCATTTGTTAAAAGAATCCTTAAAAAATTGTAATTAGGAATGAAAGGAGAAATACAGTAAACATGGCTTGATTAACACATGGGCCGGCTAGGCCATGGCCCAGGGGGGCGTTGCCTTAAGCCCGAAATTTCGTTTATAGTACAAACAGTTTTAATTAAAATGCTTTTGACAATAGCACTTCATGATGATTTTACCTCTGACAGCAAAATAAAAAGCTTTACAAAAATAGAATTTTGTTTAAATATGCATTTTTGGTCAAAATAGTAGAAAAATTTAAGGCTTATTCCTTTTTTTTTTTTTTTTTTTTTTTTTAAGAATGGTAAAAACCGTGGTGAAAATTATACATAAGCGGGGTGGTAAATGTAGTTTTGGCTTAATCAGACTCTGATAATAAAATATTATCTTTCATAAATCACCCCTCTCCCACAGGGTTGGCAAGTTTCTTCCAAGGCGGAAAAAACCGGCCGGAAGAAATAGGTTTCTTCCAAGTGGAAGAAATGGAAGAAACTGTTTTTCTTAAAAATTTATCCTATAAATTGCAGATTTGTAAGATACAATGGATGCATTTGTCTTATAAACAACTTTAAGTAACTTTAATTATACCTATAAGAATTTAATTACATATTTAATTAATAATTATGAGATTTTTACCGAAGTGATCTTCGGTATCTGATAATCACGTTCCAAAATACTCAAAATCCAGTAAAAAAATCAATTTCAATTTAAAAAGCGTAAAGTTTTATAATTTATTATTTAGACAATTTTATTTCTTTAACTGGTAATAAATAATAGTTTGTATCACTTGCTTATACTTTCTGATAAAACAGCTCTTAACAAACATTCAGTTAATTAAAAGAGTATTCAATAATTACTGTATTACAAAATGTCATCAAAAACTTCATTTTCCTAATACAGTACAGTGAAATAGAAATTTACATCTCATATTTCAAATAAATTCACATTTCTCACATTTTTACTTTTTTTTTAATCAAATTTTTAGCTTAATCCTTGCGTTGAAACTCAACCTGTGAGGGGGGGGGGGGTAAAATTCTTGTATTTATTATCCTGCAATTCATACAGACTAGTGCTTAAAACAAATCACTATTACATCAATGTTTAACAAAATTAATCAGTGATGAATATTATTTCCGAACTTTCAAAAATATTTAGTTTCATATTTTTTAAATATATTTGTTTACATTTTATAGGTACCTATTATTTGAATATGCTTAAATTATTTATCACATGTGAATGTGATCGATTAGTTTTATTAATATTGAAGAAATACTTTATTCTAAAATTTATTAGAAATCGTCTTTCCATTCTGATGTCTATTCTCATGAATTAATAATAACTGACTCTGTATCTGCAAAAGAAAACTGTAAACAAAGGCAATGATCTCTAATCTACAAATTCCTATAATCCACACAACCTCTAGACAAAATTTTTGAGAGTTAGAGGGAGTTGACTGTAAAACAAATGAAATGATTTTAGAGTAGTTCAATACTGCACTTTATTTTTCAACTTTAAATAGATAAATACAAACTATGCTTTTTTTTTTTTAATCCTAGAGAACTTGCAGGAGAGTTTAAAAGTAGGTATATTACTTATTGATACAGTTTACCAGCTTTGAATTTATACAAAAAATTGTATCCTTTAAAAAAAAAAAAAAGTGCAAATATTATAGTTAATTCCGTAATTATTATCACTTGTACTGTCTGAATGTATACTAATATGAGATAGTATATATGCAAAAAGTTCTAAAAATATCAGCATTGAAAAGTAAAAACCCATCATCTATATATATTTAGTGTTTGTTATAAAATAACTTATTTTTCTAACAATATTTTTAATATTAATTGGATAATAGTTTAGATTTGACATTATATTTATGCTTTGAGTTTATATAGTTCATAAATTTTAATTTCGAACAGCTGTTTTGTCTTCTGGTTAGTTTCTTCCATTTCTTCCGGTTTCTTCCATTTCTTCCAGTTTCTTCCGGTTTTTTCCAGTTTCTTCCGCTGTCCTGGAAGAAACTAGTTTCTTCCGGAAGAAACCCAACCCTGCTCTCCTATAGGCACTCAGCATTTTTTCCATATAAAGTTATTAAAATATGTTATTTTTACATTTTTGTGTAAAAAGTAGTTTACTATTTCATTTTTCTATTTATCCTAAATTATCCGCTAGTACCGTTGAATATTTTTGAAGAATTTGTCGCCCTGGGCTATAGCCCGTATAGCCCTCCCCCTAAATCCGCAACTGCAGGTCAAAAGAAAAACCTGTTGTCAGGTGAACAAAATATGCGGTTGGTAGTTGCAGTTTGGCAATAAGCAGCAGCAACAAAACTATTGCCACTTTGTGAGCAGCACTTGTGCTTACTTTGTTCGTCGTGTTTTCTTTTGACCTGAAACAATTGTTGAGATTTCTTGCATTTTATGGTGTTCATTCCTTATTACTTTTAAATGCTAGTTCTGTGATGCTTTTTTTATTGATTTGATTTTGCAATAAGTTGTCATAAAGCCTCATAAAATTTCCTGCTCAATATTTTGGTGATACTTTCAGATGACAGAATGCAGTCGGAGGAATTGCTTGTCGAAGTGAAACCATGTTTATAAAAGAAAGAGGTGGAAGACTGTTAACCAAGAAAGAACTCATTTGCATGTAAAATTTATTTTGTATGGATCATCTCTTTTTTTTTTCATGTAATATATAATAATTTTGAAACATTTTAGATTAACTGTTATGATTTGTGATTTTGTATAATTCCCCGTACTTGAAAAAGTATTTATCTACTTAACAATCCTGCGTTGCAAACTGTACGATAATACTTACCAAAATTTCTAATTTTTAAATCAGGTTTCACCCCAGTATTTTTTGATCGGGATATTTTATATTAATTTTTCAAGATTAAATAAAGTGAAATTGAGTGTAGAAAATTTTTGGTAGGAAGTCTCCTGCCTAAATGGAAGACTTGGCAATTCTCGCTAAGAAATACTTTATCGTTTGAAAATGCAGTAAACTAAAATACTTAAAAATTAGAAGTTCTATTTATTTGTTTTATCTTTTTCTTTTTTTTCTTTTGCCACGAATGTTATATCCATAATGATCAAAAATACAAAATTTATGGCCATTATATATAACTTTCCATCATACAGATTTTAACAGAAGTTAATGATAGCACTGATGTAGATAATTACAAAAGTTGTTGACATTCTTGCGTGTAGAAAGTAATTTGTTAAGTCTTGTAGGTTATAATCGATGGAATCATTTTATTTAATGAATAATCTGGAAACAGTTGAATGAAAGCCAATAATCAATGAATATTCGTGGAACAATCAAATAAACCAGTTATTCGTACTCATAAACAGCCTACACCACAGAACAGCAATTTCACTATGTCATAACAATGATAAAATGTTTAAAGTTCTTAGAGATGTGTGCATAGCTTGCAATCAGAACAGAAACTGAACTCATCTAGTCTTGCTAGTGGTTCATAGAATTTTCGAGGTAGTTCTAGAAAAATTTTACTACTCGGTTTCTATTGAAGTTAGATCTTCTAAACTTTGGCAACCCTAAACTACAACTTTTCGCCAAATTTTTTGCCCAGTTCCAAAATTTGCCACTAATGCCTACTTTCATGGAAGTGATGAAATCTGCCATCTGTTTCCATTTTAACTGTAACACCATGTACAAAGTAATACATTAAGAAATAGACAGGCTCTAGTCAATAATAATTAGTAATGATTCTTTCCTTTTTATATTCTTGTTAGTGACTTATAGAACTTTTGATGAAGTTAGTTCTGCACAAGAAAATTCATTCCACAAAATTCCAGAACTTGGTTCCTATTGAAGTTAGTTTCCAAACTTTGGCAATATTAAACCACCATTTTTCGCCAAATTTAATGCCAGGTTGCCAACTTTATTGCTAAACCATTCACTTTGCGACAAGTTGCAGGGTTCATACTCACCTGGAAAACCTGAAATTGTCAGAAAAATTGACATTTGTTAAAAATATCAGGGAAAATTTGTATTTTTGCATAAAACCTGGAAAAGTCAGGGAATTTTGTGAAACACAATTTGTATCGAACAGATGCTAAAATTTTTAAACAAAGTACACTTAGTGATGTGGGGTGGAAAATTTTCTACTATGTTTTTCCGGAAAATTTTCAAACCAAAAAAGCAATTTTTTTAGTAATTTCTTTACATGATATATTTAAATTTTTCTTTTATTAGTCACAGTACAGTTATTAGTTACAATAATGTCAGATACAATATGAGAAACAAAAGTTTTTGATTAAAGTTATCATTTAGAAAGCTACCAGATATATGATTTGAGCAACTTGCTCGACAAAAAGGTTATTTATTATAGTACAAGAGATCTATGGTTGCCAGTGGCGTATTCTCTGGGTATGCTAGGCATGCGCCACATACCCACTAAAAACTATCTAAACTTTAAACAGAATTTATTTAAAAATAAATTATTTCAACTAATTTTGTTAAATACTCGCTTCCATTTATACATTATCCGTCATTCAGTTTTGAAAAATTATAGTGAAAGGAAATTTCATTTGTTAAATTATTCCTGGATAAATCCGAGTGTTTTTTTTTCTTTCTTACTATTGTCGTTAGTACCCTCCAGCTTTGTTTAGGCGTCATCTGCTGACCAATATCATCCCAGAGATACCGTCACCCTCTTCTCCTGCTGACCAGTTATTGCTTAGGTCATGCTGCCTTTGTAAAGCATGCCCTGATATAGGGATTTTTTGCTATTTGAGGGAATATTCAACGTCCCTCTAATTTTCTCTCGTACTCAGTACAAGGGGAGTTCCGCTTTGTAAACGATTCAAGGCATTCGATCCTTGGAGAGCATATTCTGTAGTTTTAGGGATTTTTACAGTGTTAGGGATTTCGTTACCTTCGGTAGAGATGTTCGCATAGAGAGTTGGATTCTTCAACTGAATGATAAATTAAAACTTATACTTCATTTTACACTGATGTAATAAAAAAACTTTTAAAAAAAGTTGATTTGAAAATGATGATTAAATTGCAAAATAAAATTTTGATAAATTTCCAAAAATTGTTTTATGTGCTAGAAAAAGTTTTTTGTTTTTTTTTCCTAATATCTTTTTTATATGTGCCTGTATGCACTATGGTGGTCACTGATCGCAGATCTATAAAAAATTGGCAGATACGTAGCTTTGATCTTGCAGGTGTGCATAGATTTTTTTTCTTTTCTTTCCTTTTTTGCTTCTTTTCTTTTCTTAATTTTCGAATCTGAATTTCTTAAATTAATTATTTTATTTTATTTGTTTATTTATTTATTTATTTTGGAATGTTCCGTTAATTTTTCTGCTTTATTTTATTACATTTTATCTAATTTGTGTGTTTTTCTTTTCATCCTGCATTCCTTAGTAAAGATCGCTATTCTATTTTTTTCATTCTTTCACATTAAGCTATGCCATTAAATAGTTTTTATATAATAAAATTTTAATACTGCTTCTTCTTTTTTTCTTTTTCTTTTTTTTTTAATGTTAGTTTTGAATAAGAAACACTTTCTTAATTTGGTTAAATCTTTTCCTGAGCCAAACTTTCTTTTTCTTTCTTTCTTTCTTAAAAAAAAATAAAATACACATAATAGTTGCGTTTTCAAAAATAATTGTTTATGTAAAGGCGTAATACCTCCTTTTGAAGAGAAACGTTTATTATTTTTAATGCATTGTTTCTCTCGGAATCAAATGGTAATATGATAGAAAGAATTAAACTTATAAAATATTTAACTTTACTAAAAATTGTAACAATTAACTTCTTGTATAAGAACTATCAGAGGTCAGATAAGCACCTACAGTCAAGCGCTCTCTTAAGGCGCTGCTACTAGCAGTGGGGTCTTCAGTACGACATTGTGCGGTTGTGGAAGACACAGCAGAATGCAGCGAGAGCCTAAAGCCAAGTTTTCAGCGGTTTTTAATGGATTTTTTCTTTCCGGTTCCCACTATTCCTTTTGTTTTTCTTTTCTTTTAATTCTTTATTTCTAAAGTGATATAAAAAATTGTGATTAAATTTTTTTGAAAATTCATTTAAATACAGCTATTAGTGAAGCGGCCTTCAATAAGTTAATATAAGAGTCCTTTAGATGTATGATTTAAAGTTAAAGCAACAAAATTTGTATGTAAAATTTTATGTAAGATTCCGAGAAATTGAAGCCCACCAGCGACTGAGCGGGTTTGCGCTCAAAGTTGGTGGATGGAAAGTGTCGGGTTCGATCCAAGGTCGCACTCATCAACCGAGACGTTCAGAGATTTCCATTGTTTTCTATGAAACTCGCGCAAAAAACTGGCTAGAACCTCTTACAAAGACTCCCACGGACGACATTCCACCCATAGGTCTGGGATCCAAGTACAGTCAATCGGACTTGAATCCTACAATCAACCAACCAAGAAAATGAAAAAATCCGAGCTTACATTTGATGAAATGATATCGTCTTGATCAGTGGTGTTCTTTCCATAGTTGACTTCAGAGCATGCTCAGATTCAAATGTCACGCTACGCCACTGATGGTTACTAATCAGAATTTTGAATGTCCCTTGAATAAGTTTGTGTGAACATTATTATAAAGCATTTTGGCAATATCACAAAAAAAGAATATATTGATAAATTAATGCACTACTATACTGCTGAGCATGTATATCTGTTTTTCAAAGTATTCATTTGATAAATGATGATACGGCGATGCTTTTCAAGTAGAGTCCTGCGCGGGTCGGGTTTTACCCGACCCGAACCCGACAGATGAATTTTAAATCAACCCGAAACCCGACCCGAACCCGACAAAAAAAATTTCATCAACCCGAAACCCGACCCGAACCCGACAAAAAAATTTTCATCAACCCGAAAACCGACCCGAACCCGCAACAGAGAATTTTTTGCGACCCGAACCCGACCCGAAACCCGACTTATCTAACCCGAACCCGACCCGAAACCCGAAAAATAAATCATTACTTATTCATCTAAAAATCATGCAAAACAAGGTAAAATGATATAAAATGATATATAATAAAGTAAATTTTCATTGTCACACAGTTGGTAAATTATAAAAAAAAACTAGTATGTTGTGGCCACCACAAGACATTCTTCTATATTTTTCTGTCAAATTTACTAAGTGCGAATAATTTATTAAAACTATTATTAAAAAGTTTAACGTGATGAATGCAAATAATTTTCAACTTAAGGAAATCTAACACTAAATATCCAAAGAGAGACAGTTTCATCGTCTATAAATAACTTCTTAAACAATGCGTTTTTATAATGGTTATCTCACATATCATGGTTCGTACAATTATATGGCATAGAAGTTGAGATATAGTCATCCTGTTATCGATGAAATTTGCAGTATAACAGCGCCACCTATTGGCCGACAAGCATTCAAACTGAGTCAGCATAATGTCTCATAATTGCATTCTCACATATTAAGATTTGTTTGATGATACAAAATAGAGCCTGAGATATAGCTTTCCTTGTAATTGTGGAAATCGCTGTGTAGCAGCGCCACCTCTTGAGCGGTTTACACCAAAAGTTGACAGGCGCTAATATATATTAAAGGGTACCTACATACAAATTTCTATGAAATTCTGTGCAGTAGTTCTAGAGATATAGTCTTTTCTTAAATTGCGGAAATCGCTGTGTATCAGCGCTACCTGTTGGCTAATAGGCATTCAATTTAAATTAGCGTAATATCTCATATTTGTCTTCTCACATATCAGGTTTTGTTGGATTATACGCAATAAAACCTGACATATAGTCTACAGCTCTTAAAACTTGTAAATCCGTCGAAAACCGGAAGTCAAAAATTTTTACGAATCCAATACTTTTTTCGATTGAATATAGAAGAAAGTAAAATAATCTGGTGTGTCACTCACACGACTTTCTCTTACCCTGAAATTCTAATACTATAAATACAGGTTGCAGATTAAAAGGTAAGATAACGAGTACTGTTATGTAAACCTGTGTTAAACAATTCATATTAGGCTTCTGGTTTTATATGATAATTAGTTCTGTGTGAGGGGGGGCTACCGCCCCCATCAACCCCCCGTTTCATTAATGCACCTACATTTATATAGAATTTAATTCGGTTATTAAAAAATAATTCGGTTTTTAAAAAATAATTTATTAAAATTATTATTTAAAAAAATTATCTGTTATGATAATGCAGACGATTTCCATATTAGAGAAGTAGTATAACACCAAAGATCCAAAAAAAGTCCATTTTATTCTCAATATTAAAAAAAAAAAGGTTTTTTTTTTCGTTAAAAGTAAAAAAAAAAATCGATAACTTTGTTTTAAATTATCGCAGATCTATAGTTCAACCATTCGTTTTAAAGGTATTGTTGAGCTCTATTGAAAGATACCCATCACGAAAATTTACTCCCCTCGAGGGGGGACTTTCCCCCCAGGGGGGGGGGGGGAGGCGAGGCTCCTACATACACAATTTTTTTTCCCAGTTAACTATCTCTATTACAAAAAATATATATTCGTTTCTTTTGGTTTAGTACAGTCTATAGACGTTAAACTCTACTTACCTGTAATTTCCCCCATGGACGTAATGTATTAGAATTCTCTTGATTATCCCTGTACACGAACCATTTGCTTGATCTTAACGAAAAGCTTACGGTAGCATCCCTATATGATACACACTTAGTATACCTTGAACTTTCTGCCATAATTTGTTTTTGAGATATGCTGATAACAGACAGACACACACACACACAGACACACAGACATACACACAGACCATTTGCTAAAAACATGATTTTCATATTTAGGGGACCTCAAAACGTGTAAATATAACAAAATCTCGCGTTCGAAAATTTGACCCCAAAACAATACTTTCTCTACCTTATGGGTAAGAGAAAGTAAAAATAAAAAAATAAATAAAATAAAATGTAATTACTGATTGTATTGAGTTAAAAATTTAAAAAAAAAAAAAAAAAAAGTTTAATAATAATGTCTGAACATTTATGTGAGTTGTGAACTGCAAGATTGCAAAAATATGCTTCATTTTCAGTGTTAGTAGTTCGTTGTTTAATGCTTATATTCTGAAAAAAAAAAAAAAATATATATATATATATATATATATATCTTTATTTATTGCTTTTGTTCGACATGAATGTTTATATTAATTTGGGTAGCAGGGATATATGATTCACAATTGGACATCTGCTTTCCCACAATCACTTTCAATTCACACAATCAGCAAATTATCTTCTTACAGCTGCAATTTTCGTGCGTTGTTTTTGTTTATTTGTTCTAAAGAAGACGTTAAAGAATATTATTATTATACCTTAATGGAATCCGTTTCCTAAATGTGTTTATTTTACATTACTTTTTACTTTCTTCTGTATTCAATTGAAGAAAGTATTGAAATCGTAAAAATTTTCAGCTTCCGTTTTTTGATAGTTTTTCACGTTTTGAGGGTTCCAGAACACAATTTGACTAGGTATTCTTAGAAAATATGTATCTGTCAGTTTGTGTGTCTGCGTGGAAAGAAAAAAAAAAAGTGCGACTGTATTTCGGGAACTACTGCAGTTAACTGGATATAAATTTATACGCAGATGTACCTTGACCTAAATTAAGTACCTATCAACTTTTGGCGTCAATTTCGTACCAAGTGGCGCTGCTGAACCGCGATTTTCACAATTTCAGGAAATGTTATATCTCAGGAACTACTGCACGATTTTGTATATAAATTTATATGCAGATACACTTTGACATAAGTTAGTGTCTACCAACTTTTGTGTCAATTGCTCAATAAGTGGTGCTGTTATACGTCGACTTTCGCATTTTCAGGGAAGGCTATATCACAGGTTCTGTTGTGTAGTTTCAAACAAAACTTGACATGTATCAGTGTAGCCATTATATGGCATTACGCTGATTCAATTTGGATGCATATCAGCCAATAAATGGCGCTGCTATAGTGCAATTTTCCCTGAGAACGGGATGTGGCTACATCTCAACTACTATGGCATATAAGAGTACGAAACCTGATGTATGAGGTAACCATTATGAAGAAGCTTTTTTTTAAGACTTTATTTATAGAGAATTAAACTGTCTTTCTTTTCTTATATTTAGTGTTAGTTTTTTCTAAATGAAAATCATTCATTATGGTAGATAATTTTAATAAATAACAGTTTTAAGAAAATATTTTTACTGAGCGAATTCCTATAGGAAAATATAGAAGAAAGTTTGAGGTGGTCACAGCATACTAGCTTTAAATGAAATCACAACAAGTATTTCTTCTATATTTGCTGTATAAACAAGTATAAATGGAGGAAAATTCAAAATTCCGTTTTCACAAAAGCGAGGATTGAATTTCATTAAAAGTAAAGGTATTAAATAAATAAATAATAATAATAATAATAATAAACTAGTATGTTGTGCCCACCACAAGACGTTCTTCTATATTTTCTAATACAAATTCGCTCAGTACAGATAATTTACTAAAGCTATTATTTATTAAAACTACCTACCATAATGAATGCAAACGATATTTATCTTAGAGAAAAATTACATTGTACAAAGAAAGACAGTTTTATTTTCCATAAATAGTACATTAAAAAATGCGTTTTCATAATGGTTATTTCACTTATCAAATTTTGTATAGTTATACACCATAGAAGTTGAAATATAGCTTTTCTGTTCTCGGGGAAAATTGCAGGACAACAGCGCCACCTATTGGTCAATATGCATCCAAATTGAATCAGCATAATGTCTGATAATGGTCTTTTCATATATATATATATATATATATATATATATATATATAATTATTATTATTATTATTATTATACACAATAGAACCTGAGATATCTCTTTCCCTTAAATTATGGAAATTGTTGTATAACACTGCCACCTATTGAATTATTGGTAACAAAAGTGAAAAGACAATAATTTATATCCACATATAAATTTATGTGCAATTTTGTGTAGTAGTTCCGGAAATATAGCCTTTCCTTGAACTGTGGAAATCACTGTATAGCAGCGCCACCTTTTGAGAAATTGACATAAAAAGTTGATAGGGACTAGGTAATGTCAATGTGCATCTACATATAAATTTATATGCAATTCTCTGCGGTAGTTCCTGAGATATAGCATTCCCTTAAATTGTGGAAATCACTGTATAGCAGCGCTATCTGTTGAGCAATGGGCACCAAAAGTTGATAGGCACTAATTTATGTCAAGGTGCATTTATTTATAAATTTATATGCAAATATGTGCAGTAATTCCAGAGATATAATCGCCACAAAATTTTTGTCACACACATACAGAGACACAGACTGATATTTTCTAGAAATAGTAAAATCGTGTTCGGGACTCTCAAAACGTGCAAATTCGTCAAAAATCGGAAGTTGAAAATTTTTACGAATCTTATACTGTCTTCTACTGAATATAGAAGAAAGTAAAAAAAAAAAAAAACTTGTAAACTGCGAAATCTTTTCAATTTCCAGACTGTAAATGCGAGGTTATACTGTATTTATATTTCTTTATATATTAACAACAGTCGAGAAAGATTTATAATACTTTTTTTAATTTTCATACAATTTCTACAAAAGATACATATTAGTTCCGTTGAAGAAAAGGAAACAGATCCAGATACAAATACGGATCTATTTTTCTGACGGATATCCGCGGATACGAATAGCGAGCTCCGGTACATGTCTGTCCACCAGCGGCCCAGCGGTTCTGCGCTCGAAGCTGGTAGATGGGAGATGTCGGGTTCGATCCCAGGTCGCGCTCATCGACCTAGCCGTTCGGAGTTTTCTGTGGTTTCCTCCAAAACACGCGTAAGTACGGGCTAGGACACCTTAGAAAGACTCAAACGGAGGGTATACCCCCTACAGGCCTAGGACACATCTGGAGTCAATCGACTTTAAATCCTCCAACCAAACAACCAACCGATACATTTCTAGTATGCGCAGAATGTTTAAATTAGTTACATAGTTGTAAACATGCCTATAAATATATGTTTATAATTGTAAAAAATATTTTGAAAGGTGTTCTCCAGTCGACCCGACTTCTTGAAAACCAGACCCGACCCGAACCCGAACCCGACCCGCAAGAAAAAAAATCTGTCAACCCGACCCGCACGAAAAAAAGATCAGTCAACCCGACCCGAACCCGACCCGCAAGAGAAAAAATTCTGCCAACCCGACCCGAACCCGACCCGCGGGTCGGGTCGGGTTCGGGTAAAATCGGGTTACCCGACCCGATGCAGGACTCTATTTTCAAGCTCAGGCAGCAATTCTGATTGAGGTCACCTTATGGTCTAATTCTGAGAGTGACTCGGAAAGTTAGGACATTGTCGTAATCTTTGTTAACTATTCAATCAAAAAAAAAAAAAAAAAAAAAAAAAAGCTTTAATTACAAAATTGGCATTGTTGAAAATTTTAGAGAAAAACTTTTAAAACACAATTTTATTTTTTAAATAACTTTTTAAAACTAATTTCTAAAGTGGAAAAAAAGTCTTTTTATGCAAGCAACAGGAGTTATAATTGCCTAAATAAATAAAGAGCTTGATTTTGTTTAAAATTTAAGAAAGTCAGATAGATAAAATGAATATCATAAATTGTAACTGGAGGTTTCATTGAAAGAACTCAATATTTCTTTATTTGCTTAAAATGTCTAAAATTGATTTGTACTTGAAAAATCTCATAGTGCATGTTACATTTAAAGCTTTAAAATAATAATAACAGGGCATTTAGCAGGGATCGCGAGAATCGCGCAATATTAAAAAAAATCCCACTTAAAAATTTTTCATATGCGCGCTTTTCCCGCACTTATTTTTCCGCGATTTTTTTTTTTTTTTTTTTTTTTTTTTTTTTTTAATCTAATTCATTGAACTCCGCGAATTTATTTTTTCCGTTAAAAAAAAAAAAAAAAACGCGGATATCGTTCGTTAAAAAATAAATAAATAAATAAAAATGGAACAATCGGAGATCAAATGTTCAACAAAAGCTTCTGATTCCTAATCTTTCTCCATCCACAACATAAATGTTAATATCCATTTCAAACTTGCTTTATGAGATTCTAGAACCTGTAAATAAATACAATAGTTAAATATTTCTTGCTCATGTAATTATTTTTTGCCCACCTCCCCCTTTATTTGTCTCCATCTAGCGCTCAGCAATCAAATGTTCTGCAGAAGTCTTGTTTCCCAATATTTACCCATCTGAAACATAAATTATATTTAAAATATCCATTTTAGACTTGTTTTATTAGATTCTAGATGTAGAATTGAAAGAGTTTAATATTTCTTACTCTGTAATTATTTTCTTTAACCCCCCTCCCCCCACTCTTTCCCATCTCCGGAACACAGATTGTGGTCAATAATCAATTCTAGAAACAATAAAGCAATAGAAGTGCTCAATATTTCTGACATATGTAATTATTTTTAGACCGTTAGTGCTGAACTTAATGAATCTATTTATTTTTTCTCAATTAAATTAAATCTTTATGGGGTGTCATATCTATACCAAACTTGTAAACATGGGGGAAATAAAGAATAGACTTTTCAGGTAATAAAATTTTATCCAAATCAATTAAAGAAAAATAATACTCAGTTGGTTTTATGCACGTTTGAAACTAATAATTAGCTACTGCTATTTTTATATGAATGATTAATGTACATATATAACTAGTATGTTGTGGCCACCACAAGACTTTCTTCTATATTTTTCCTATACATATTCAATCAGTAACAAAAAAAAAAAAAAAAAAAAAATTTTTTTTTTTTTTTTTTTTTTTTTTTTTTTTTGTTACCAGTAAAAAAAATCGATAACTTTGTTTTAAATTATCACAGATTTATGGTTCAACCATTCGTTTTAAAGGTATTGACGAGACCTTTCGAAAGATACCCATCTTGAAACTTTGCCCCCTCCCCTGGTGGTGGTGGTGGGGAACCGATGCCCCCACATGTACAAAAATTTTTTCCCAGTTAACTATTACTATTATCAACGAGACCTTTCGAAAGATACCCATCTTGAAAATTTACTTCCCAGGGGGGAAACCGATGCCCCCCCCCCCCATGCACAAAAATTGTTTCCTAGTTAACTACTACTATTATCAATAATTCATATTAATTTTACAATCACAAGTTTAAAATAACTCTCATTATGCCCATTCATACGGAATTTTGTCCTATGCTGCCATGTTAAAAATTTGCATAAAATGCGATCACAGCGCCACCTGTTGAGCTATTGATCCCCAAATCTAATCAGCACCAGTTCATGTCAGGGTGCAACTAAATACCAAGTTTGGTTAATTTTCATTCATTGGTTTGTGAGATACAGCGTCCACAAAAAAATGATACAGACAGACACACATTTTCTAAAAACTATCAATTCGTGTTCAGGACATCCCAAAACGTGTAGATCCGTCAAAAAACGGAGGTCGAAAATTTTCGCGAATCCAATACTTTCTCTATATTACATATAGAAGAAAGTAAAAATCATATTCTATATTTGTTTGAAAAATTTGTTTTACTCTTGGTGGGAAATTTTAATAAGATTTTGTGTAGATATAAAAGTTATTGCCGGTATATTGAAGAATTTTTTTACGCTAATGAAAAAATCCTGAAAATGCTTAATGTAGATAAAAACTATATATATAAATGTTTATGTCATCAGTTTATTGAAAGTGACGTTATCAATATTCAACTAATCATCCAATCAATCATATTAGCGAAAAATTTTCAGCTAATTTCTAATTTCAGCAATCACATGTCTGTAATTTGCATATTTCTTGAAAATAATTTTTTTCTGTAAAATGTAATTACTGACTTAAATTTCAAAAATCTCACTTAAATTTTCAAAATCCCACTTAATTTTTTTGTTAGAGTGGGAGAATCCCACTCATTTTTTTTCCTTAGTGCGAACCCTGATTTAGTGTGGTTCCTAAAGTCCCTAAAAGTCCCTTCTTTTGGCAAAATGGTCCCTAAGTCCCTTTTCTTTTCTCCCTCCACTAAAAGTCATAAGAGTTTTAGTTATGCCCAAAAATTTATTCAACTGCAATAAAATCGTGTAGACATATTACTTATAATAGAATATTAAAATTATTAACTTTTGGCGGCCAATAGTCTGATGTGTAACAAGAACAAACACTATTATTCATATACACTAAGCGACAAAAAAAAAGGCCGCACTGCAGAAAAAATGACTTATACCTTTTTTATTCGTAATAACTTTAAAATTAATGTTTAAAACAAACAAAACTGTCTTTTTTGCATAATACCAAAGGTATGAAATGATACCTATGTATATTTTCGATTTAATAATTCGCTTTATTGCACTTTACGAAGTACTTTTTAAAAATCTGCATGAAACTTTCTTTTTGAACATAATGCAATAGCTATACACTTTGCATTCTATTATGATTTATTATAGGAAATAAACAAGTTATATTTTAATATATGAAATAAAACTATTTATTTGTTAGATCTAAGCAATTTTTTGTTAAAAATATGTATTCTGCATTGGGTTAATTCCACTTTTATATGGAATGACTGCATTAATGCGCAATGGCATAGTTTTATACAGTGTTTTAATATAAATATGAGAAATTTCAATGTGCAAAATATCACAAATAATTTCATACAAATTTAATGAAAAGCAAACTAATTTTATTTCATTTAAAATATACCTTATATAGGCTTTTCAATTTTGGCTAATCAGTTTCGATCACAATCGTGATCATCTTCAGAGCCACTTGTTACGTCTTCGTCCTTCGTTTTATGGTTTCGCGGTTTGTTGTCAGAGTTCCTTCGCTTCACTTCGGATTCTTGTAAGAGGTGTTGCCATGCAGCTGGGATAATGGAATGTTCTCTATTGTTTACTGTGTTGGGGTTAGTGATAATTTCGAGGGCCTCCCGTTTTAGAGCGTAGTTATGGTTATTGTAGGGAGCTATTTTTTGGATGTTAATAGAGTTAATGTTTATTGGGTTGTTATTATGGGTAGTGGAGAAAGCGGTAGAGGTTTTTCCTAGTTTAAGATCTGCACAGTGTTCTTTTTCACGATCGGCTATTTTTCGTTTAGTCATCCCGATGTAGCAGGCTTTTTTACTATTGATATGTTCGAAGTTGATTTTATAAATTCCGGAAGTGTGGTTTTGTGGAATGGGGTCTTTTTCGTTCCGGATGTGTTGAAAGATATTTTTGTCAGGTTTTATTGGAATGTTTACGTTATTATTTTTGGCTTCATTTTTTATTTTAATGCTGGCGCCGTTACAAAAAGGGATTGCGGTGGTAAAATTAGGTTTAGGTTTCTGGGCGTTATTGATTTTGTTAAGAGATTTTAGGCGTTTTTTGTATAATTTATTTATAAGATTTTTAGAGTAGTTAGCTTTTGCGGCGATTTTTTTGATATTGTTAAGTTCTTTATTTAGTAATTGTTTGTTAGAGCAGATTAGAATAGCGCGGTTGATATAAGATTGAATGGCGGATAATTTGTAAGTGATGGGGGTTTTACAATTTTTGTTTATAATTTCAGTGTTAGTAGTGGGTTTTCTGTAAACGGTAGTGTCGATGGTGTTATTAGGATTTTTTATGATTTTTATATCAAGAAAGTTTAGAGTATTGTTTGTTTCTTTTTCAATTGTGAATTTAATGTTATTATCTAAGGAATTAAGGTTTGTTAGAAGGTTATCTGGATTTTCAGTGTCGGGAATGATGGCAAAGATGTCGTCCACATATCTAGTCCAAAGTTTACAATTTTTGATTATATGGTTGGCTGAATTTTCAATAAGGCGGAGTTTCAATTCGGCAATGATACCTGAGATAGGGCTCCCCATAGGGACGCCTTGATTTTGATGGTAAGTATTATTATTAAAGTTAAAATATGATTCATTAAGGAGGAGGTTATTTGCTCTAATTAAAGTTTCACTGGTTTTATTGTCTCCAAATATGTTGGTTAATTTAGTATTAATTGAAAACTAAACCTGAAGACTTCAAATCTAAAATTGAAAACTAAACCTGAAGACTTCAACCACCTAACCAACAAAATTAACCATTTCACAGAAATCGAACAAAGTATTATACAAAAGCGGCACCAGAAAAAATTGCATAACTTAATCATAAAAGAAAACCCTAACCTTATAAAAACCCATACCCCTACAACTCACCCATATAATAATCTTTCTACATTCGAACTAAACTCACATCAAGACTCCCTATTAAAATTAGGCGCTAAATATATCCTAAATGACAAACCAAACTTAAAAGATACAATAGCTCACATAGAAACCGCCATTGACTACATTCCAGCTTTCAAACAACAAACAATCCGGAACACCGCTATAAAATCCATCTCTAAAGTAAATAAAACCTATAATGACTCCGAAGACATCAAATGTCTTAAAAACTTAAAAAACAATCGTGATTTAACTTTTCTTATGTCAGACAAAACAAATCTTATTACCATTATGGACCGAACCCATTATAATGAAATGATGCAAGAAACCATTGAAAAACTAAAAGCTAAAAAAACCCACCCCTCACCTCTTAAAAAACTCATAAGTAAAACAAAAGATCTTATAAAAACAGGCCAATGGCCCAACAATAACAAACCAACATTCAATAACCATGCCTCCACAATACCACGTCTCTTTGCTAAATATAAAGATCACAAAAAACCCCCCTCTCTCCGCCCTATAGTAAATAAAGCTGAAGGCCCAACCTACCATCTCGAAAAATACATGAAAAGCATTTACATAGCCCTTCTCCCTCCCTCTAACTACTCAATAAACTCAAATGAAATGTTCCTAGATAAACTCCGTAATACAAATATAAATTATACCGATAAACTCGTTAGTTTTGATGTAAAAGATCTCTACCCCTCCATCAATATTTCTGAAATCACAGCAATTATTAATACTAAATTAACCAACATATTTGGAGACAATAAAACCAGTGAAACTTTAATTAGAGCAAATAACCTCCTCCTTAATGAATCATATTTTAACTTTAATAATAATACTTACCATCAAAATCAAGGCGTCCCTATGGGGAGCCCTATCTCAGGTATCATTGCCGAATTGAAACTCCGCCTTATTGAAAATTCAGCCAACCATATAATCAAAAATTGTAAACTTTGGACTAGATATGTGGACGACATCTTTGCCATCATTCCCGACACTGAAAATCCAGATAACCTTCTAACAAACCTTAATTCCTTAGATAATAACATTAAATTCACAATTGAAAAAGAAACAAACAATACTCTAAACTTCCTTGATATAAAAATCATAAAAAATCCTAATAACACCATCGACACTACCGTTTACAGAAAACCCACTACTAACACTGAAATTATAAACAAAAATTGTAAAACCCCCATCACTTACAAATTATCCGCCATTCAATCTTATATCAACCGCGCTATTCTAATCTGCTCTAACAAACAATTACTAAATAAAGAACTTAACAATATCAAAAAAATCGCCGCAAAAGCTAACTACTCTAAAAATCTTATAAATAAATTATACAAAAAACGCCTAAAATCAATAACGCCCAGAAACCTAAACCTAATTTTACCACCGCAATCCCTTTTTGTAACGGCGCCAGCATTAAAATAAAAAATGAAGCCAAAAATAATAACGTAAACATTCCAATAAAACCTGACAAAAATATCTTTCAACACATCCGGAACGAAAAAGACCCCATTCCACAAAACCACACTTCCGGAATTTATAAAATCAACTTCGAACATATCAATAGTAAAAAAGCCTGCTACATCGGGATGACTAAACGAAAAATAGCCGATCGTGAAAAAGAACACCGTGCAGATCTTAAACTAGGAAAAACCTCTACCGCTTTCTCCACTACCCATAATAACAACCCAATAAACATTAACTCTATTAACATCCAAAAAATAGCTCCCTACAATAACCATAACTACGCTCTAAAACGGGAGGCCCTCGAAATTATCACTAACCCCAACACAGTAAACAATAGAGAACATTCCATTATCCCAGCTGCATGGCAACACCTCTTACAAGAATCCGAAGTGAAGCGAAGGAACTCTGACAACAAACCGCGAAACCATAAAACGAAGGACGAAGACGTAACAAGTGGCTCTGAAGATGATCACGATTGTGATCGAAATTGATTAGCCAAAATTGAAAAGCCTATATAAGGTATATTTTAAATGAAATAATATCACAAATAATTTTTTCTAGTTCTGACAGAGTTATAGGCTGCAAAATTTCGAATCCTCTCCCCTCTCCCCCGCCTTTTTATAGACGAAACATTTTCGAGCAGATCGCGATTTTGACCATTTCCATAACTGGTAAAGAAGAAATTTACTATATCTTTTGTGCTATTTAACTTAAAGTGAAAAAAGGTATGATTACTTACAGAATTATAGGTTCTCATGGGAATGTATAAGAAATTTTGACAATTTTAAGTGAATAAACTTCCCACAGACGCCGTGTAGTAAGGTGCCTTATTATCTTCAAATGCTGTTTACGGAAATGTCTAAGATACCTCTAAAATAGTCGGTCAGGCACCACTTTTATGCAGATTGTGTTTTATATCGAGTTATTTGATCCCTTGAGCATAAAAATTTCCCCGAGTGTTTGAAAAGTTATGCACCTCTGTACCATAATGTACGGAGAATGTGTCACTGTTTTAAAAGTGCAATTTTCATTAAGTCGGTCACATTTTCGTCTTCATTCTAGCTTTTTTCAACTGATCGAAATAAAGAAAACTTGATTCATCAGAGAAAACCAGTTCAGCCTAATAATTAACTGACAATGTTTTTAAATTTTGGTCAACTAAAGTATTGTTTTTTTCTAATTCTTTTCTTTAATAATGGCTTTTTTTGCAGATCTTCTGTTTTTTAACCCGCTTTGTTTAATTGTTACCGCATTGTTTTTGAAGAAAGTAATTTACTATATACTTTTTAAAAATATTTTTTAAGTTCTGGACATGATACAAATCGATTTTTTAAACATTCGTATTTTAAATTGCGGTTATCTTGCTTGGATGAGCAGCATGACCGCCTAAAGCCAAATTCCCAGTTTAAACAGTCAAAAAAATTTATATTTTGCTAAAATTCATTTTACCAATATTTCGTTAACATTTAATTATTTTGCCATCTCACGTATTAAAATATTTTTTGATTTTCATTCAAAAATTAATACTTTTTGTGGCATCGTTAACTGCCTTATTCTTACCATTTTTGAAATAAATTTTAAAATTACAATTTTCTTGACAATTGCATTTTGTTTTTAACACTAGACTCAAAGCTAAAGTGTATGTGGAGGACAACATAGTAAAATCTGCTCGAAAATTTGCTTTTTAAACGATAAAATGGCAGTTGTAGAAGGCGAAAAGGAAAACATCCAAGTGCAGCTTTTTTTTTTTGTCACTTAGTGTACTCGGGGAAAGGATAAGTTGATAATGTGTACAAGCCTATAGAATTTGTACTTCCGCGAAAGAAAATAGTTCTTTACTATATTTAAGTGTAATAAACTTTTTAATCGATTTTTTTTTATTCTGGTAATTGAAAAATGATTGTTTATTTAAACTAAATGTATTTATGTTGACACATGGTATTTTTTGTAATAGATAAGCATAAATTGTATATGAATGTATTGTTTCGCGAAGAAAGTCTGCTGGCGAAATATTAGCGGAAAAGGGAATACCGGAAGCAAACTTTTAACCCCTATTGTGAGTGCGAAGCAGTTTGGTGGGGCTAATAGATTACTTTATTTCTTAAAATTTGAAGATAATTAATGCACAGTCCGTTTCTTTAATTTCACAACTATTAAAAACAGAGTAAAAATTTTGACGGATTTGAACTTTTCGGAAATTTTTACACCAGATTCATACCAAACATGTCAATGAAATATTCAAACTAACAGGAATGCGGAAAAATATATTTCGATAAATATGTTTATTATTATTATTATTATTATTATTATTATTACATTGGTAATATAATTTCAATTCATCTATGCGTTGTTAGATAAAATATTTTTACTCCCAATACCAACAACTAATCATGTGTTTACATTAATTTATACAATGCACTATATACTAAAAATTTTACTTTTTTTATCTTAACAAAACAATAAAAGAAAAGCATAATTATCTTTAATAATAATAATATAAAAAGAATCAGGCATATATATATAAATGAGGGACAGATCAATTATTTAAAGCCGAAATTACATAATTAGCAAGCATTCCATTGTAAAACAAATTTTATTTTAATGGATATTTAATTAGGAAATAAATACTGTTTCAGACTTTATAACAAATGGATCGATACCTTGGAGAGAAATTACAAAATTTTAAACATATATGGAGCAATTCTGTAGCAATTTCTATATTGTAGTTTAAAATATTTACTTTTAAAGATATTATTATAAAAAACTTTGATTAGGAAAAGCTTACATTGAATAAAATTATTACTTATAATTCTTTGGATAAAATAGTTTCATCAAGTGAATAAAAACTATATTATAACTACCATTATGTTTAAATTAAATTAAAAATAAATAAAGGCTGATAGTGGTCAAGTGAATTGAAATGAAATTTAAATTCTGTCCTACACATAGTATAATTTTGTGAAAGAGGCCTATTTATTTATTGTGTATGCATGAAACTGTACTCCTGACAAGCCTACTATACTCATAAAAATGCCTCAAAGTTCCTCCAAAAGCTACACAAAAGCCAAAAACTTGTATTTTCAGATATCTAAATTAATTCCAAATGGCTACAAAATTGGTATTGATTCAATTGCTAAGTTTTTCAGCATCAAGTATGACGAAATTTTCACTCATTTTCTGCAATTGCTCTACATAATTTACTACAATAGTTATTTTTCGATTTAAATATACAAATATCCTTTAAAAAAATGGGAGGGGTTCTTAACTTTGTTTATAAATTGCAGCCCTTTGAAACGGTTACTATATAAATTTCTAAACATTTCTGTCGAACATTATCTCTCAATTTTACCTTTAATATTTTTATTTAACTGTGCCAAAGGAAAAAACAAATAAAAAAATCACAAAATAAAAAGATAAATCGTTTTTATTTAGTCTATGCTGTCTGAAAGAAATAGTCCTCAAAAAAAGTTTGGAAACATTGTTTCTGAAAATTTTAAGATTGCTTTTAAATTTAATATCACATTAATATCAAAGCATTCTTATTCATTCAAAACATCAAAATAAATTGAAAAATGCGTGAAATGTCATGCTTTCATTCATATTTCAAAGAATCGAATAACGAAACATTTCCCTTTTTCTCATCAAAAAGATCTCAATCCAACCTCCTAAAAATGCTATGAAAATAAATATTTCAACTTATTTTTTAAAAATAGCAATCGCAAAGGTATGTGTTTATCAGTATTAAATAAAGACATCAAGAAAAATCATATTTATAAGTATATTAAAATTTGCTTCCCTTTCACATAAATTGTGAGTTTCTTAACTTTATTCAGAAATGAATATAAAAATTCTCATATTCACATTTAGCATAAAAAATCGGGGTACAGACAAAATGAATGTATAAACAAATTGTAAACAGAAATTGCCTCTGCATATAAAAATTAGCTTTATTTATTTATTTATTTTAAATTAATATTTTTTAAGTTTTCCATAAAAGCATTAAACTATTTCCACTTTCTCACTGCTTTTAACATTTACTGATTTATGGGTAAATAATAATGCAAATTGAAAATGTATTATCTTTTCTTCATTCAGAACTTTTTGTTCATTTTCTTCTCAGAAGATACTGCCATTTATAAATCACAGTTTAAATCTTATGATAAAATAATTTTTCTGCCAAAATATATTCGAAATATTTTAAAAGTATATTTAAAAAAAAAAAAAAAAAAAAAAACAGTTTCTCTTTAAAGAAAACAAAGACAAAAAATATACATACAGATAATATTTATTTATTTATTTTCCTTTTTCAAAATATTAAACTTTAATTTTTTAAACTTTTTTTTAAGTTTTTTTTTTTCTCTCTCTCAAGGTAAAATTTAGTATATTACTCAATTTGCAATAATATGGATTCACAATAAATTGTAAGTAATGAATTTTGTGTAAATTCATTTCTAAAGAAACTAAAAAATATACTCTGAAAAAATATTTTTACTTTAATCGGAAAAAAAAAAAAAAAAAAAAAAAAAAACTTTCCCAAATCATCGCTGAATCGCCCGATATCGCAACCCAATTAATGCCAAGTGCGTAAAAAGGTCTCTGTAGCCTTTGCAATGCTCTCAAGTTTTGCTTTCCCCGAGTATAGATAACTCAGCAAATGGGCTTGGGGGGTAAAATTAAAAAGTCCACTTTGCGGACTGTCCCTCACCGTTGCATAGTACTTATAGAACCATTACAGTTGTACTAGATGCATTTGATCAGGAAACAAACTATTTTCAGTAAATGAGTCCAGTTACGAATTCAACCCTGATGACCATCAAAGACATACCTATAGATGTCCAGGATAATTGTTGGATATCCACTTTACTCAGAATTACCACAATTTTAATTTATTCTGTAGCATTATTAGTACCTGCCAATTTTTTTACACCACTTTTTTTTTTTTTTTTTTTTTTTTTTTTTTTGTAAAATAGTTTTTTCCAATATGTAGTTACAATTAAATAAGAAGAAAACAGTTTTCAAAAAAAAAAAAAAAAAAAAAAAGTCTTGGGGAGGGGAGGGGGGGGGGGAGATGAATAAAAAAGTGAGTACTAACATTGCTGTGGTCAGTGGCGTAACAAGGGTGGGGCGGAGGGGGCGGTCCGCCCCGGGCGGCACGATTTTGGGGGCGGCATTTTGGTAATTTCCATTAAAAGTATAACTGAAAATTCAACTTCAACGCTATCTCAAATATATAACTTGAATTTGAAAAATATTTTTCTATTAATTTATAAAGGTTCTATAAAAAAATTTTTTATATATTTTTATAGAAAATATTTTCTATAAAAATATTTTCATCTTATTATTTCACAAAATTTTGATTTTAATTTTTTTTTTTTTTTCAAAGTGTATTGTAGAGTTTGCTAGAGAAAACTTATTGAAAGAGGTATTAAGTGATCGATGTCCAGTAAAGTAAATCCGATATAATTGAAATTCCACGGAGCCGACTTTCAGGTGGGTGAGCAGGAAAGTAATTCAGACGTTTACCTGCTCCTTGACTTGTTAATTATTATCAATTAAAAAAGAATAAACCTACCAGAAAGCAAGAGAATTTTTTTTAAATCTTTATAATCACAAATATAAGGTCTGTAAGTGATAATAAATATTTATATTTAACGTACACAAACATCAAACCGTCTCAATTATATATATTAAAAGCAAACACGTTTTATTTATGAGACAAAAAATTTTTAAGTTAAAATACACTTAAAAAACAAAAATTACATATAAAAACAATTAAAATCAGACATTTCGAAACCCGTCCGGGTTTCCTCATCAGTAATACAACACAATATGCAAACAGAACATGAACACTCAAGGAATTTAAAGGAGTACGGAATATTGAGGGGCCAGTGCGCATGCTTCATTGATAGTGTGGAGATGCTTGGCAGTGTGCCAGCTCTCAAGGAAAATACGCGATTTATAATTATGAACACCAGAATTTAAAATTTTTATATTATCGAAATCAGGAATATGATCGGTTTCTATTGAATGGATTACAATTTTAGAATTTTGGTTGCAATTTTTAAAAGATCATCTGTGTTCTTGTAGTCTAATTTTTGCTGTACGGCCAGTTTCACCTATATAAACAGATTTGCAATTTTTACAAGGAATTAAATATATTACACCAGTTAAATCCAGAGAAGGGGTTATGGGTTTAAAGTTGAAAAGGACGTTTTTTAATTGTTTAATTGGCCGGAAAGCAGTATAAATGTTATGTTGTTTAAGTAATTTAGAAATAAATTCTGAAGGAAAACCAAAATATGGCATCGAAATATAACTGTTTTTATTAATAAGTGAATTTTTCATTTTTATTGGAGTAGAGGGGGAATTTGCAGGAGGAAACGAAGGAGGAGGGAAGCTGATAATGTTTTCACGATAAATTCGTTTTAACCAATTAAGAGGGTAATCGTTATTTATTAAATCCTGGAAAATTTTTTTAATTTTCAACTTAAAAAGTGTTTCGTTACTACATAACCGAAGAGCTCTATTGACCAAAGTTCGGAAGACTGCTATTTTATGCGAATTAGGATTAGCGGAATGAAAATTTAGATATTGACCTGTAAATGTGGCCTTACGATAAACAGAAGTTTGAAAAATGATAGGTGAATTCGAAATGCGTTTAACGAGAACATCAAGAAAAGGCAAACTGTTATTCTGTTCTATTTCCAAAGTAAACTGAATTTCTGGGCATAATGAATTAGAAAAAGTAACGACTTCATTTATATGTTTTTCTTCAATTAATAAAAAAATGTCATCTACGTATCTTCGCCAAAAAGGAATTTTATCATTTAAACTATCATTTATTTTATTTTCCATCATTCTTGTCTCATAAATAAAACGTGTTTGCTGATAATAAATATTCTTCTCTCACGTAGCCTTACAAAAATAAACTTTTTGATTGAAATAACAAAGCGATCAGATATACGTATGCAATGCATATTCATCGAACGTTTCCAATGTGTTTGCTTCTGTTTTTGGCCGTTTTCTGATTACACAGATCCGTATTTTAATAATACATGGAGCATTTTTTATTTAAATTTAGTTTTTAAAGAATTGGTAATTTTTGCTAACATATAATTTTACAATCCTGGTTCAATAGATGACTTTTCTTGATTGAGATTATTAATTTTTCCTATGAGTAATAGACAATATGTTAGTAAGCAGTAAAAAAAATAGAGCGCTGTAGAATGTCTCGCTCAGGAAGAGGCATTTTTCATGATTATGGAATGATTAAGAAACATTCTTTATGATTTTCGAATAGGCAAACTGAGTTACTTTTCAGGAGCACCTAAAGCTTAAAATATTTAACATTCGCAATATTTTCACGTATATACCTTCTATATATGAATTCACATTGCAGCTGAAAATATGCTATTAGAAGATGATTAAAAATATAACTTTGTCTTGAAAATCGAGGCCTACGCTGAAGTATTCCTGGCTCCGAAAATGCGGTTCTATCGTTATATCGGCTTAATATAACAATAATAATGTATCCACAAAAATTTGAAGCAATAATAAAATATATTCGTTTGCTGGTGTACCATTAAGTGGATAGGAGGAGGGGAAGATTTATGATCCCTGTCACCCTGAAATTACATTATCAATTGAAAGTTAAATTTTGAAAAGTTATTCTTATTATTTGTAAGAGGTTATTTGCAAAATAAAAATTTAGGAAAACATGGTTTTTTTTTTTTTTCTTTCTATACAGGTTGTCGACAATCGAAAAGTTTTCGCCGATATTTCCACCAGTATATTTATACAGTAATTTTACTTAGTTGATCGTGCAAACATACTACTAAATTTTCCGACAGAAAAATCCTGGTGGGAGAATCAGGGGAAAATTTTCGATTGTCGACACCCTGTTTCAAAACTTTACTAAATTTAAAATTTTATTATTAATTCAAAACTTTAGCATATTTAATATTTTTTGTTTTAAAATTCGAATATCTAAACATGTTACGATTGCGAAAATAATAGATTTCATACGTTTTGTTGTTAAAATCAAATTTAAGATAGCATGACAGAAATAATCTTAGCTCTCTCTCAATAAAAAATAAATAAGCATATGTTGCTGCCACAGAAGAAATTCAAACTCTATGAAGAATTAATAATTGAAAATTAAATGTATTCGGCCGGACATATTTATTCATTAAATTAAATCATCTTCGTGGATTTAAGCATATTACAAACAAAGTATTTTACTAATATTTTTTGCACCATACATATACAATTTCTATTTATATGATTAATTGAATGCTATGGTACAACAGTAACGTCAATTTTTGAAATGAGAAAATTCACAAAATCTTTCTCATTCAGTCCTTTGCATTTTCCTTTGCCGTATATGTTCCTTTGCCGAACATCACTTTTAAGAAGTGATGTTCATCCATGTGCTTAGGCAACAGTAAAAAGACAAAACAGCAGGTGATGTATTGATTTATTTAACCAAAATTTGTTTTAATATAATAAATACAGACCGTTATGTTTGCAAAAAGAAAAGGTATGAGCAATGAAGAATTTGTTGATACCGCTCTATCTTACGATGTTGATGTTAGAAGATAAAAGAATTCAGTGGCAGACTGGTTGAAAAAATCGACCCTAGATTCTAAAGATAGTATGATAACTCAAAAGAATACACATTTCTAATTTTGCGCAATTTATCAGATAAAGGCTATAATTGTTGATGTAGATTCTTTTGATGAAAATATTAAAAGCGAACGGTTCAAAATTATTTAATTGCTGATGATGCTGAAGATATAAAGGGGTCTTTTCATGTTCTTCAGTTTATCCAGCACTTTAGTTTTACTGATTCATTGTCGAATATTGTAATGCTTTTAAAAGTCTTCATGGCTTATGCAATTAGTGTTGATTGGTTCAACAATCCTTTTCAGAATTAAGGCTCATAAAAATCTACCTGTGGTCTAGATCTGGAATTAGCCGAAAAAGGTTGACTAATATATTTATATTCCCTATAGAGCAATATTTTATACTTTATGGATAAAAATAATTTTGGTCTGTTGATTCAAGAGTTTACGAAGAGAAAGGCACGTAAATTCTAGTCGCAAATATATAGTTTTTACACACTTCTTCGTTATATAAATCTGAGCAAATGAATTGTTCACACATTTATTTTCTCTTGCACTAATCGCTTTCGGCAACCAACTAATTCGCAACGCTTGAAAATTCTAACTGTAGCAAATCTTTATTCAGTTTAGAGTGTTTCACTTTCAATTCAATGTTTTTCCTTAAATTGTTCCGACTGTAGTAAACATTACCTTTTTGTTAGCGATCCTTCAAAATTTTGATCATGGGAAATTCCCACTTGCAGTCGCTTGTGATGCCTTCAATGTAAGCAAATATTTAGAAATTATTCATTCACCCACCATACAAACAAACACTTATTGGTGCCCGTAACTCATTACATTAAACACCAGCTTTATATACCGCTTGAAAAAAAAAGTTGTATCAGTAAAATTATTTACTAGAGATAAAAACAAAAGTAAAAGCTTCAAATGCTCTAAACAGTTCTGATCATGGCAAAAATCATCAAGCTATTCGTGACCCCTAAAATTTCAAAATGCGAAAAACTCCCGTTTACAGAAACCTGCAGAACTTTTTACCCGAGTCAGACATATACAATCTGTTTGATGGCAGAGCAGACACCCGTTTGCTATTGGGCCCAACTGATCGTGTTGCATTAAACACCAGCCCTAAAGTAATGTATTGATAATACACTGAAAATTTTTGCCAGTGCTTTGATGAAAATATTTTAAAATGTATTTCGTTAAAATGTCTGTAATACGTGACTGAGTGAGTTGCATAAAAAAATATTTTAAATATAATAGAAGTTTCTGAAATTTGAAACATATGTCGTATATAAGTCTGAAACTTTCACATTTGATTCTTTTTTGTTAAAGTTTCCATTAAACATTTAACAAAGTTATAACTTTTTCTTTTTATGTTGCATTCCCCACTGTTCTCCGATATCCCCGATTGCCAAATTTTATTGTTCTGCGATGTCTGGATATTTACATACACTATAGTTGCACAGGCAGATGCACAAATGCAAAGACATATTCATTTATTAGTATAAATACCTACATGTATACCTGCATTATACAGTTTTTGGTATTTGAAAGTATTTTTAGACTTTTTAAGGGGCGGCAAAATAAACATCCGCCCCAGGCGGCACTTTGGCTAGTTACGCCACTGGCTGTGGTATAAGTTAAAATGTGCCAGCTGTGCTTGACATGTGTCTGCCGCATGATCTGACAACTGGGAGTTGTGGTATGGGGTGCAATTTTATTTGATATTGAGACTTCATTGATTCATGACACTTTTGTAGCTCAGTGCTGTGATTCTATATTCTGTTGTATCACCCTGTTTTCATAAACCCAGATCATACTTGCCAACTTTTCTGGTTTTCCCGGAAGTCTTCCGGTTTTTTAACGTGTCTTCCAGACAGATGATGAAATCTTCCGTTTTTTAAAAAGTAGCGGATATCGTTCGTTTTAAAAAGAAATCCCAAATGTCCTACGAAAACTCCCGATTCCCAATCTTTCTCCATCCATAACATGAATGTCAATATTCATTTCGAACTTGCTTTATGAGATTCTAGAACATGTAAAGAAATAGAATTGTTAAATATTTCTCGCTGATGTAATTATTTTTTGTCCCCCCCCCCCTTTATTTATCTCCAACGAGTGATCAGCAGTCAAATGTTCTGCAGAAGTCTTTTGTTTCCTAATCTTTATCTATCTGCAACATACATGATAATAAATATTAATTTTAAACTTCTTTCATTAGATTCTAGAAGTAGAGTTCAAAAAGTTTAATATTCTTACCCTGTAGTTATTTTTGTATTCCCTCCCCCCCCCTTCCTTTGGATTGTGATCAATGATCAATTCTAGAAACAATAAATCAATGGAAGTGCTCAATATTTCTGATGTATGTAATTATTTTTAGACCTTTATTTCTGAATTTAATGAATCTGTTTATTTTTCCCCAATTAAATTAAATATTTGTTTGTCATATTTATACCAAATGTGTAAACATAGGGAAAAAATGAAGAATAATTTTTTCAGGTATGAAAATTTTTCCCAAATCATAAGAAAATTAATACTCAGTTGGTTTTATGCACGTTTGAAACTGATAATTAGCTACTGCCACTTTTTTTTTTTATATGTATGATTAATGTATATACACAAAAATCATATTCTATATTTGTTTAAAAAATTTGTTTTTCTGTTGGCATGGAATGTTATTACGGTTTTATGTGGATATAAAAGTTATTGTAGTTATATTATTATTATTTTATAAATAATCTCTAAAAAATAAAGAGTTAAAGTTATGTTAAGGAAAAAATTCTGAAATTGCTTAATGTAGTTAAAAATTATACATATAAATATTTATGTTGCCAATTTATTGAAAGTGACTATCAATATTTAACTAATGAACCAAGGTTCATTCTCATCAAGGAAAACCTGGAATACTCAGGGAAGTAGAATTTTGTTTAAAAAAAAAGAGTCAGGGAAAATAAAAATTTTCATCAAAAGTCAGGGAAAATCAGTTATAAAACCTGGAAAAACAAATATTTCCTTTCTCTCAAATGACTTTTTTTGTTTAGCTTCATATCAAAATTCAAATGATTAAGGATCGTGAAAATATGCATGTAAACAATGATTTCTACCTGAATTTCTATCATGATTGGCAGTAACATTACATCATACAGTGGAAGTAGATGTATTTTCTTCTCTCTAGAGGAATATTTCTTGTAATAGTCACTAATATTTTTTTGAAAATTGCCATGGGAATTTCTTTTTCCGTAATTGAATGTGAACCCTGTTGAAACAGCTAATGTAAACTAAAACTGTTTAATAGAAAATATTTGACAGCTGCTTAGTGAGTGCATTTCTTTCTACACTATTAGGTATCAATTCTCTTTCTTATTTTATTTACTTTTTATTATATACTTTAACTTAACTAAATTTTTTTGTCTATTGTTAAATAAATTTCTTACAGATTCTGTTTTGTAGATATTTATAAGTTGAAGAGGTATAACTTCATTTAAAACTTTTATATATTTAGTATAATCAGTAGTGGCACCAGAAATTCCCCGACGGGGGGACACCACCTCCCCGACAGGGGGCACTACATAAAGAGAGTTTATTATATGAGTATTTATCAAAAACTGCTATACTGTTAATAATATTTCTGTTAATATTTGTACCATTCCGTTTGTTAGTACTCCTCGTGGTTTTGGAGATCATCATGTCACAGACAGACATTTTCTAAAAATATCGTGATCAAAACGTGTTCTGGACCTCTCAAAACGTGTATATTCATGGAAAACTGGAAGCTGAAAATGTTTACGAATCCAATACTTTCTTCTTCTGAATGTAGAATGGAAAAACTGGAATGCTCCAAATTTGTAAAAGGAAAGAAAAATGCTGCTAAAAGTAGAAAAACTGAAAATTTTGTATTTGTTCCCCCGAGAGATTTTAGGAGTATGTCCCAATTGGGGGGGGGGGGGTGTCACAGACTCCCCCTGCCCCCTAGCTGGTGCTACCCCTGAGTATAATCAATTTATAGTAAAACATTTTTATATATTCCTGCAAAATATTAAAATTGTAAAACTGTATTATTTAATAAGTCAAAGAAAAAAAATCTTCCCTTTTTTTATTAAAATTGGTTGGTAAGTATGCCAGATTTACATTTGGTAAGTATTACATGTATGAACAATTCACATCGCCGTCTTTGCTGTTTGTGTGATGGTCGAGTATTGTGGTGGCGGATTCTTCTCTCGTTCGATTTCTCGAACTGAGTAGGTGGCCATCTCTGGTCAATACTCCTATTGGCCTCCACACAATTGCAACTGCACTTTGGCTAAAATCTTTTGTTTCTTGATTTGTTTTGCGCATGTAAGATTTTTGAAAATTGCTAGATGTTTTACATTTTTAAAGTCTATTTTTATATTTTCTTTAGGGCTGTAGTAGCTCTATTATATTTAAAGTCAGTTTCATGTTCTTTTATCCTATTTCTTCTATTTTTCTCTGTCATAGCTCATAGCTATGTAATACCTGTTTGTATTCTCCTCTGTTTGATATTTTATTTAATAAATGCCTGCAGTTTCTAAGTGGTTTATGGGGTTTTTGTTCTGTTTAGTTTTGAAACCTCATTTTTAAGTTTATTGGGTGCACCTTTATTAAATGAAATTGCTGTAGTATATTTTTCTTTTGGTTTCTGTCCATTTTCAATATTGAGTTAGTTATATTTTTATATAGTTTATACTCTAGGTTTTTCTTATGACCAGCTTTTCTCATATTTTATTTAGTTTGTTTATAAGTTCTCATATTTTGTTTAGATGTTAAAGTTTATTTTATTTTTTCCCCTTTTTCTTCTTTTTTTTTTTTTTTTCTTTTTGTAAAATTTGTTTTTAAATCTAAAGTAATTTTCATTGAGAATTAAGTTGTTTGCTGCTATTAATTTTGTACTGATTTAGTTTTATCTATATTTCTTTTTTTTTTTTTTTTCATTATTTCATTTATAATTTTGTTAATGTTAGTTGATGGGAACAATTTAATGGCAGCAAAATTCACAATCGTGTTATTTTCATTAATTTTAATTTCTCTTAATTTTCTTATGAAGTTGCCAGTGAAACTTAGGCTATTGTTTGAAAGGAGAAGGATTTCACAGTAAATGTTTTTCATATATATTTTGAAGGAAATGTGAAATTTCTCTTTTATTTACTATTTAGTAAAATTTAAGGTAATTCTTATGATCTTTAAATTTACTGAACATACGGGCTATATTAGGTGCGTGATTTTAAATTTTAGGTGGTTTATTGTTCATCCATTTTTCCTCAATTATTAACTTTTTTTTTTCCTTCTGTTAGTTTCTTTTTATTTCGTAGACTATCACACAAACATTAGGGGCAGCTGGGCCCCTGGCTGGAAAGCTTCTGTGTAAAACTTCAAATAAAGCTTATAATTTAATTAAAACATGTTTTATTTGTCATTCAAACTTTTGCAGACTTATACTTTTTAATTATTTGCAAAAGTTCATGACAGTTACATGCCGCATAATTATTGCTTTCCATGCAAAACACAGGCTGATGCATGTGTTGTAATTGTACAAAAAGGAATTTTAAAGCAGCAGTCCACATCAGCGACCCATGATTATTCCAATAATAAATGTGAGGGGTCTACAAACTGACACTGTTATGTCATATTTCATAGCAATTATACTAAACTTTTGGAGTTAATTTTCATCACTTTTTTTTATATTAATAATGGTCTAACTATTCATATATTAAAAATACGAACTTGAAATTCCTGAGGGCTGAAAAACCCTCTTACGTACCCTCATCCTTTATTTCTTTGCCCCAGAATCTAATATTTTTATCTTTCTCCATTTTCTGCTGCTTGCAAAAGATACTGCAAAAATTGTATTTTATCTGATACCAGGAGAGCCAATTACGGTAGGTGCTCCAGTGATTGGCATGCTCCAGTCATTGACATCTGTCCCGAAATAATTAATACATAAGAAAAATAATAAAATAATATATTTTACATAAAAGGATTTTAACATTTTATGTCAGACACTGGAGAATAGGATGCTAATGACTGGTAAAATGTGTAACTAGCATGGAACATGGGGGGGCAGTTACTGATAAAATGAAAAATTGGCAGTGTCCATTACTGGAACATTGAGTGGATGTCAAATAAAAATTCATAAAAAAAAAATAATAATAATAAAAATTGTTATCAAATGTATCTATTTTAACATATAGGGGAGACCCGTGTACCTAGGGCCGCTTTTTTTCAATGCTACCAAACAAAGCCCTTGACCTGTTTAAATTTATAAAACTAATATGAACATATCTTTAGGACTAATTACTTCCAATTGGGATTAATATAAATACCTAGAATAATAAATTCCGATAAATAGAAGGTTTTTAAAAAAACTTCACTCGTGGCCCTAGGTACAACACCCTCATTGTACCTGGGGCCAGACCTCATTGTACCTAGGGCCATTCTCTCAAATTTAGATTTCACTTTGTAATGAATAGAAAATAAGCATATAAACATATATTTTATAAAAGAAATAATATCAAGTAATATATTTATTTATCATATAATAATTATGTTGTTGCCTTAATTTGAAACACGAAATTTTTCAGTTTTTCTTCTTTTTTTTTCTTTGAGATATTCTAACAGAAAGTTTTTTTTTTTTTTTTTTTTTTTTCAATTTCTTTTTTTTCTGCAGTGTCTCTTGGATTTCTAGATCTCTCTGGTTTTCGGTCACATATTTTCTTTGATGTGGGTGGTTTAGCTTAGGTTCGTACCTGTTCGCATGACACACAAAAAGATGTTAGATGTTGAAGATTTCGAAATTTCAACAGGACACGAAACAGAGACATCCAGTTGTATCATTGTTGGTTCACTTTCTTCCTGATTTTTTTTATTTTTTTATTATTATTATTTATTTATGGAGGGATCTTGTCTTTCAGTCACATTTGAACTTAAATATTCATCCTCAGTGAATGTGTTTTGATTCGGTGGCCATATGCCGGATACACGGAAGCTTGATAGAATGTTTACAGGAGTAAAAGCCGACGGATAGGACTTGTCAACATTTTCAGAAACGTCATATATAGTGATTGGTTTACCAGGGTTTGCCAGCATCCAATTACTATAGGTTGTACCGTGTTTCTTAACACTTTCGCGACCGCTGACGTAGATACACATCATTTGAAAATAGGAAACTCAGCCAGTTGGCGTTTCTTTTGCAATTTGTATGTTATTTGTTTCTAAAAAATATACACAATATTCATATTTGTGCAATCAGTATACTATGGATGCAAATACTTTGATTAAAGAGAGTATGATTATAATGCATATCTATTTGTAATATAATGTGAATATGGAAAATTTTGTTTTGAAAAATTGTAATTTATGAGAAAAACGTTCACAGACGGACCTTACTGTCAAAAAGACAAAAACATGCGGTCGCGAAAGTGTTAAAAGGTACAAGGCAGTCATGTGGCCCTAGGTACAAGTTTTGGTAACTTCATTCAAAATGCCTTCCATTAAAAAATCCACATGCAGAGAGGACTAATTAAATATCTCATTTATCACTCAATATAACAAACAAAATTATACACTTGAAATGAAAGAAAAATATTTGACTTGCCTTTGTAAAATAGCAAAAGAGATGAGCTGCAAAATTTTACTTCAAACCCTGTAAATTCGTTTTCTAAGTGTAACTTGTCAAAACTCTCTCCTCAAAAGTTTCAAAGTAGTTGTAAAAGTAGCAATTGGTGTTGTTACTCGCCCGACTGAGTATTAAAACTTAAAATTAAATATTATTCAAATAAAGTGGGGTGGCCCTAGGTACATGATGGCCCTAGGTACGGGTCTCCCCTATGTGGTTCTGAATGTCTTACGTACCCTATGTACTAAGTTAAGATTTCTAAAAATATTTTCTGATGACTAGAACATTAAAAACATCAGAGGTTGTTTTAAAAGTGTCAATCACTGGTGCACTTACCCTATGTTGTGCATGAAATAGGCCTTTTTCCTTTTCATTGTTTTTCCTTTATTTTTTAACTTTTTCCTTTTGTGCTGTGCTCATTTGCATTTTCTAATTTTCTATTCTTCATAAGATATGTAATACAGTTGTTGGTAATCTTCTGTTTGTACTTTCTATCTTTTTGTCGTCATTTAGATTTGGGGGGGAGTGGAGTTAATAATTTTAAATGTAAAAAAATAATATTAATAATAAAATAAAGTAAAATAAATGAAGGTAGTATTCACTTTTGTATAAAGAGCTTTTTGGAATTGCTCTTAAATTGGAAAAAATATATAAAATAAATTTGTTGGCGTCAGTTCCCCATCCTAAATTTATAGTACAGAACATTCATGTTTAAGCAAAATGAATTTGACCGATCACTCGGCACGATCATTTAGTTTGATATATTTACCTTATCCTAATTTGGAATTAATCTTATGGAGATTCGTTTCTGTGCAATTCAGTATTTTTTCCCAATGCAGTGATTCCCCATAACACAACTTTACATGGTATATTGTTCTATTCTGCTATGTTAAGGAAATCTTAAACTTCAAATGAGATAGGAAATTTTCAAATTAGAATATTCATAGTCAGTGACATTCAAATCACTCTTGTAAATGATATTTTAAAATGTTCTGATATCTTTGCGGTGAAAGTATTCATAATCAGTGGATGTTTATACGAAAATTTTCCCTATTGTGCTGTGTTAAAAAAAATCATATATTTCAAATAACTTACGAATTTTTTAAATTAGAAAATTCAATGTTTATGCCAGTATCTTAATATTTTAAAAGTGGTCTGACATCTTTAGGATGAAAGTATCCCTCAAAATGGACATTTATGTGAAATTTTGCTCTATTCTGCCATGTTAAGAAAATTGTAAATTTCAAATAATTTACAAAGTTCTTATTTTAAAACTTGAGTTTTCATAGTTAATAGGATCATGCAGGTATCATAGTTATTATTTTAAAGCTTGTTTTGACAATATTTCTTTTAATGCATATTTAAGCGAAATTTTGCCTGCCCTATTCATTCTCCCATGTTAAGAAAATTGTAAACTTCAAATAATTTATGAAGTTTTTTAATTAGAATGCTGTAAATCAGTGGAGTATCATAAGTGAAATTTTAAAACTAGTTCAACCTCTCTGCAATCATTTGTTCTTGTGTACACAAACTAATCCACTAACACCTTACAAACAGATTTTGTGATTTTTGAATTCCTCACATCTGAAAATTTGTAAAAATTTCAAAAAACCAAGGCTGAAAATTTTCATGAATATCTAAGTTCTCCATATCTATAGCTAAAAAATGATAAAAACTCTAGTTTTTTCCTATTATATTTCCAAAATGAAAAAAAGATGAAACAGTGAAACTTCATAATTAAAACAGGTCTGATGTACAGATGAGTTTGCCAGATTTTGGTAAAAAAATGAAAACCCAAAGGAGGACAACAAAGCCCATCTCTCAAACTTTTTTTTTTCTTCAATTTGGTCATATTGGCAAAAATATATTTTATATATATTTTGCTATATTGACGTGCAGGGTTTAAACTGCCGTTAGTTTTTTTAGCATTTTGCTAAAAGGTATCATATTTTGCTAAAAACAGTCGGTCAGGATTTCGCTAAAAAGCTAAAACTGGATAACTGTATAAAATATCTCTTGATAATTCAGTTTTTTTTTTTGTAATATTTGCAGGTAAAAACTACGAAAGGACTGAAATTTTTGGGAATCCTTATTTATATAGTAATTTGGATTTATTTTTAATTTTTAATGATTGAATTTAAATGCAAAAATATTTAAAAGTATGTCAGAATTCAGAAATTTGCTTCATAGAAGCATTCTTAGCACTATTATTTCACGATTATCTACCACTACACTTCATTAAATTTTTCAATTGCTTTTTCATTTTACACATATGATATGAGTACCTCTTTTTCTATTGTTAAAATCAAAACCTAGTTTCCCTGATTCATATTTTTAAAGTCACAAATATGGATGCTTGGTTAAAATCATCAATGAACAAAAGGAATAGAAAACAAAACTGAGGATAACAAAGCTAAGTAAAAGAAATCAATGGTATCCAAAGAATTAACTTTCGAAAAAGCTAAAATAGTGCTTGCCTATTTTCACTAAAATGCTAAAGTAATTTTTTTGCCAGGTTAAACCCTGTTGACGAGAATATATTTTCTTCATTTTTGCTATATTTGGATCCCTTTATAAATGTCTTTTCCTTTTGTATGTATTAGTTGGTTACCACAGGATAAGCTTGATAGATGATTTGGTAGACTTATATCTTAGAAGAGATCTTTTTTAGATCTTAGAAGCAGAGGTTCTTGAAGAATGGCTGTACAGATTTTCTTCAAACTCGCCTTATTAATGCCTTTTTAAATGTCCTTCTATGTATGTATGAGTTGATTTCTAGTATATTAATATACAGTAGAGAGCCAGAAATCTGCCGACCTAAAATCCGACGAAGTCTGAAATCCGCAACAACTTGTCAGATACAAACAATGAAATTCACTATTAATAAATTACAAAACTGCAAATCAAAATTTTTGAAAAAGATCTTTAATATTAATTTTATGGTTACAAAAAAGAAAAACAAAATAATAATATGAAAGACTGCAAGATCCAAGTTGCTGCTAATGAAATTATTGACAGTATATTAAATTCATCAAAAGAATATAATGATTATTGTGATAGGATGATATCAGTCAGGTAAATAATAACAAACTAATTTTTTTAAATGCTTTTTGATGTTGGCATAATTTGTAAGGAAGAACTTAATAAAATTCGTAGAAAAATAAATTTGTGTTACTACTATTTACAATAAATAATAATCTATATATTAATAGGCAAGCATAAAATTTGTTGTCCCTTTTTAACATATTAATAATGGGAGTAGAGGGTTGAAAATGGTATCATTCGAAAGGTATGGTTAGCCGGAAGGTGCGAATACAAATATTATTTTCTTACGATGTCAAGAAGGTATTTAAAAATACATTTATTTTTTATGCATTTTCCCCCATTTTTCCCTTTTATACACGTATTCCTTTACATTAAAAAATACCTAAAAGTAGAAAGTTGTTAAATCTGGCAATTTCATAAAGCTCAAATAAAACCATAGACACAGTAATTTGTATAATGTAGCACCACTATACGCAAGCAAAGTGATGACGTCACTGTCTGCCCATGGAGCCATGAAAAAGATTTTCTATGTTAATCTTCCATTGGATTTTTTGTAAAAAATTATTAAAAAATAACGGAAATTATCTGCCGATTTTAATTCCGATATTTGGGTATAGTTATATATAAGTTACTGTCTACATGTGTTTGATTGAGTTATTTTTTCCGTAAAATTGATAAAATTTTAATTTAAAATCACAAAACTCCAGAAAAAAAAATGGCAAACTTCCAGTTTCGAATGTAAACATAAACATTTCATTTTAAAGGGTGATATTTAAACAATAAATATTCAACTAATCTCTATATATTAAAAAAAAGTAACTGTCGCTGGCGTCAATTTTTTTTTGTCTGCGACAGCATCTTCTCGCGGAGGGCAAAGTGCTCTGCATCATGAGAGATATCAGTGTATTCCGACTGCTTCAAGGAAGGCATTTCAGCTGCTTAGAAATTTCTATCATTTTAATTAACGAAGTTATTAAGAAAAACGTCGGGTTTATGAAGGTACTCTATTTGCCACCAGAGGGAAAAGTTTCTCTTATGACGTTTTTTTCTGTGTCTCTGACGTCACTTTCCTCAGGAAAATTAAAATGTGATCAATGGTGTAAATAAGAAAATTGAAATATTAGAATCTTTGAGATGCTAGAGAGAAGAAAAAAATTATTTAGAATAGCAAAACATGAAAATAACCGATATTTTAAAAACATTAAGTAAAAATTTAATAAAAATTAAATGAAAATTGGTTTATATTTTTATTTTTTTATATTATTAGTTAAGTTTATACTATTAGTTTAGTTTATATTATTAGTTTTTATTTTAACGTTAGGCGAAAAAGATTTAGTAATGAATATAATAATTATGTTAAACAACGATTGGTATAAATTTAGAAGTTAAGCCCAGAATTTTTTTAAATGAAATTTACGAGACAACAACATAGATTACTTTATATAAAGATTTAGTTTTTTCACTCAAAATATATTTAAAATGATGGATCTTTACTATGACCAATTTAGCTATTTTTAAAATTTAGAAATGATGAAACTCGTACGTTTTTCGCCAAGGAATTCATTTACGCAACCACAATAGCCATTTTAACTCTAGCCATGCCTTAAATACAGAGAAAAAGGTACTTACGTATTAACGCCACCGCAGCTAGGTACAACTATAGTATCTCCCCACAACTGAATTTGGCGATTTTTCTTTGGCGCCGTTTTGAACGATAACGATGTCGTTCTGGAGTCTTTGAGATATAATATGGCAGCCTGCATGCTGCTTATTTTGGATTTATGATTATATGATTTAGCTTATGATTTACGATTTAGCTTATGATTTTATCATTTTTAGATTTATGATTTAGTCATAATCGCCAAATATAAATCGCCAAATTCAGTTGTGGGGAGATACTATAGATGTTCACTCTGATAAATAAGATTCCAAAAGATGTCTCGCTGTCCCCTTATGTCTCTTGTGTGCGAACAACAAGATTACTCTTTATTGGCGCATTAGCGCAACTTCTGCTGCGGTGGCGTTAATACGTAAATACCGAGAAAAATTATAATATAGTGCAATAATAATAATAATAATAATAATAATAATAAAATTCACAACCTATTTTTGTGTTTTAAGCATTGATGTAAAACTTTGCAGAAAACAGAATTTAATTTAGTACAACAGGACTTTATTTTTTTTTTTTTTTTTGTCTATTTTCCCATGTAATGGAATGAAGTAACTGCATTGCTAAAATATTTTAGCTACGCCTTATACAGGACCTCACTGCCAGATTTTAAATTTTTCATTTATTTTGACGATGAATTAAATTATCTATCTCAGTTATGCATGTCAAGATTTTTGCGAGAAAAGTCTAAGCTACTTCGGTGCCAAATTTAAAATTTCACCAAGAGGTTAAACTGTTCCATTGCTTTAGCACATTTCTTTTTTTCAATTTCATTTTAAATATTTTTAAACTTAATTCTGTACAACTATAGTGTTTCCCCTCAGCTGAATTTGGCGATTTTTCTTTGGCGCCGATTTGAACGATAACGATGTTGTTCTGGATTGTTTGCGATATAATATGGCAGCCTGCATGCTATTTATTTTGCATTTATGATTTCATGATTTATGATTTATAATTTAGCTTACGATTTTATGATTTATGCTATATGATTTATGATTTAGCCATAATCGCCAACGAAAAATCGCCAAATCTAGCTGAGGGGAAATGCTATAGTTGTTCCCTTAATTCAAGAGAGAAAGAAAGAAGAACATTTTTCATTTGAGCTAAGTATACAAAATATCTCCAGGTAAAATATTATCCGTACTATTAGAAAGAAAATGGCTAAAGTAGTTTTTCCTGTACCTTTGATGTCTCTATAATTTAAATTAAATTATATTATCCAATATCATTATATTTCATTCTCCACACGCATTTTTTACTTTCTAAATTCAATATTATATAATATATATGTAAAAAAATCAAGGTGTAACCAGTACACATCCAGAAGTTGAAGCCAACAAATATTTAGAAGCCAATTATTAGCACAAGTTCAGGAGATATCGCCAACAACTATTAAGATGTCATGATCAATATATATCCAGTAGATATCGCCAACAATAATAATTATTCAGCAGATATCGCCAACAAGTATTCAGGAGCCATCATGAATATTTATTCAGAAAATATTGTCAACAAACATTCAAAAGCTATCCAGTTTATGAATGGTGATGGTCTATGTTGAATATTCCAAATCGGCAATTCGTTTTTACAATATAATCAAGGATGAGTATTTCGCTAATCAGTAGGTTTCGAAAAGTGTGATTTTTTTCCCCCCCCCGATTTAACTTAGTATTTAATATAGTTTAAGAAATGGTAAAATCAGATATTGACGGGCATCTTGGCACATTCATGGCGACAATGCAAAATCGCTATCTGAAAGAAATTGTCCTGTCGTACTACTACTAATGAAATGTTTAAAATAATTGCAATAATCACATAAGATATTTAATTTCAATAGATCTGACTAAATCATATTCTAGGAAAAATGCACTTTAAAAAGTTGCATGTTTACTGTTATAAGCACCATTTTAAACCTTGTTGTACATTAGAAATAAATGTATAGTGTTACATATTGCCCTAAATTAACTAAAAAAATTCAATAGTAAAAAATATAGGCATTACAAAAAATAAGTTCATAATTTCTTTAATCAAGCAATAATACCCAAAAAATTCATCGTCCAACAGTGTCAAAAATTTAACAAGTGGATCGTATACCAAAGCTGTAGTGCTAAATCATTTAGATAAGAATTTCTCTCTGTTCTAAACAGTTAGTGTTATCGTTGTTTATTTTGTGTGTCTAGCTGTTTAACATATGTTTTCTCTCAAAATAATGGCAAATTGTTATTAAACTGTCGAACGTTAAGACAGATTTTTCACATATTTTAAACGATATAATATTAAATATTGTGTATTTCAATGTGATACCATATATGGTGGTTTTCTATAATATTGCTCAACTTTTCTCTTGTGTTATGTATTAGTAATATTCCAATTCAATGAAAGGCAAAGTTGCGAATAGTCGGGCAAAATCCAGCAGGGGTTAATGAGCGAAGCAAGTCGGGGTTAGGGAAAGCCTTCCTCGGGGGTTGGTGAGCGGAGCGAGCAGGGGGCAGAGCCCCCTAGTATACTAAATAAAAGGAAAATGGATTTGTTACTAACTGCTGCATGTATAAGTAGACGATACGGAAAAAATTCCGATTTCCGTTTTTTGCTGAATTGACATGTTTTGAGCTTTCTTTACGTTTCAATTTCCTGAAATTGGCTACTTATTTTTTAAAAAAGTGTCTTTATTGCTAGCTTTTGTGGGTGGAAGAAGCAAGTAGAAGATACATAAAAACTTTTGATTTCCGGTTTTCGATGAATTTACATGTTTTAAGATTCCCTTGCATTTTAATTAAGTGAAATTGACTACTTATTTTTATTTTTTAAAAAGTGGATTTATTATTCTTTCCTCTGCATATATAAGTAGAAAATATAAGATTCAGAAAAGTTTTAGATTTTCGGTTTTCGATAAAGTTACACGTTTTGAAATTTCTCGAACTCAATTCGATCATTTTTGAAAAATATCTTTTTTTTTTTTTTTTTTTTTTTGTTCAAACACTGTACTTTATGAACCAATCGAATTAATTTAACAGAATTTGATACTTGGTTTGACATGGTACCTATTAGTTTCTGGGCTGTATTACACAACAAGGGGCGTTTTCACGTTGCGATTTTCTCTCATTTCAGGAAAGGCTAACATCTACAGAGAGAAATAGGTATATTAAGTAAAACTCTGCTAATTCAGTTAGAGTGAATATCGACAGACAATTGCTGCAGCTGTGTTGCAATTGCATTCCGTTTAGGACAAGGCAATAACTTTGCTTTGCCTCGCTTTGCAAAAAAAAAAAAAAATGGTTGAGTTTCGACCACTGGGTGATACTAGTAAAAATAAATAAATAAATCATGCAGGTTCAAGTTTAGTTTAAAACTAGCTACATGTGAACAGATTTTATCTAAGTTTGACAATTTTTTTTTTTTTTTAATGTTTATGTATTGTTTTCATTATATATTTTTGTTAATGTTCATTATTATTCTTATGTACCTAGTAATTTAATATTCAGTGTTATTATTCACTAGTATGTATTTAGTTTGAATAATATTCTCTTTTTATTATTCAAAGTGAAAATAATTTTTTATGGGCCCCAAAATCCGCACAACCTCTGGTCCCGAGCTGTGCAGATTTTTGACTCTCTACTGTATTTGCAGAGTTTTGGTGAAAATCAGAAAGTTGGTATCTTGGCCTTAACACATTCGCTGCCGATCTCACGTGACTGCCATTTGAAACAATACTGCACATCCTGCGCTGGTGCGTGATCGGCACGGAATGTGTTAAGGATTTTCTTAAAATTTGTTAAATTTGCCTTTCTGGGTGCATTTTTGTATCCATTAGTTGGTTAGTAAAGGAGAATTGAGTTGCCCTACTTTAGATCTCAGAAATGGGTGACTCAAAATGATGCTCCACTGATTTTCTTCAAATTTGCTCAATAAAGTTTATTTTAGATGTCTTTACAACACATGTTAATTTGTTAATACTAGAAAATGGTAGGAGTCCTAATTAGGTAGGGCAGTTTTATGTCTTCTGACCACACTATTTTGAAAAAGAGTTTAAAATAATGTGTAGTAGTGACTTGCCGATAACGGAAGTTGTGTGGTTCTTACAGGCTAGATTTATTTTCTTCAAAGTATTTTTATTTGAACAATAATTATTGGGTAATCCTGTATTAAAAAATATATCTTTGCAGATTTAGTTTTATCATCTTTCTTCATAGCTAACATTTTTTTTTTTTTTTTTTTTTTCTCTCTTAGAAATTCATGTTATATTTGGGCAGAATCACACAATATGGTATTTCTAATAAGACTGTGTCATCTCAGCTCAGTCCTAATGAAAAGAATATTTTAAAAGGACAAGCTGAAAAATAACACACAGATCAAGGGTGCCTGGTTTCACATTCAGATTAGCCAGAGAAGAGAAAAGATTTCATTTTATCTTCCCAAAGTGTGGCATCATCTGCTGCGTTTTCAGGATACGGTAAATAGTGCAATATTAAAACCAACGAGATATATAAATTAGAGTGCTGATTCAATGGATGAAGGATTAGCTTTCTGTGGTTCAAGATGAATCACGTGACATGCTCCAATAGGTTGCTGTGTTTGGCCCTTTATCGCTATTTTGACATTTAAAATATCAGTTTGACAAATTATCATTATTATTAGGTAACATGACACTCCTATGACCGAAATATATTGTTTTTTAAATAATTTTGCACATATTTCACATTTTAATAAATAATGAAATACCTTTTTTTTTTCATCGTTTCCCAACAAAGTTTAAAAGTGTTTATAAAAGAAAATTTAAACTTGTAAAGAGCTAAATTATACAACAAATAAAAAATTTTCAACTCTTTTTAAGCATTTTGTCGGTTAAAGTTCGACTACACGAAATAAAAAAGAAGTAAAATCAAGATCAAAATGGTTTAGAACAAAATATTAAACTATGTACAGTCTGTCAAAAAATTAAATGAACACTAAACCTTTCTCAGAATTCATAAAGAATAATTCTAATTTTTGACAGACAAAAAAGGAAACATTAAAAATATTATTTTTACGTTAAAATAAAGGATATTGTTTTTCTAAATTGTAAACATTTTGCACATCTGAGACTAGGTTTCAATGATAACTATTTTTTATGTCAGAAAAGAAATAGCGAAATTTCAAATTTCAAATTTTTAAGCTTTTTAAAGATTATAAAAGATTCTGTCCAAGATGTAGATGTTTTCATTTTT